>PVJS01035483.1:0-20983 GCA_004027185.1 Glis glis | reverse complement strand
TTCTGAGGAATCTCCACACTGATCTCCACAGTGGTTGAACTAGTTTGCAATCCCACCAACAGTGTAGAAGAGTCCCAATTTCCCCACATCCTCGCCAACATTTGTTGTTGTTTGACTTCTTAATGCTTGCCATTCTAATTGGGGTCAGATGAAATCTTAGAGTAGTTTTGATTTGCATCTCCCTGATTGCTAATGATGTGGAACATTTTTTCATGTATCTATTGGCCATTTGTATCTCTTCTTTTGTGAAGTGTCTATTCATTTCAGTTGCCCACTTCTTGATCGGATTGTTTGTTTTCTTAGTGTAAAGTCTTTTAAGATCTTTGTATATCCTAGATATTATGGTACAAGGTTTATAATGTTTCCTTTACTTTGCTCAGAATCTCATCTCCTGAAACGTCACTCTGGACCTGATGCTCAACTAAAGCAGGTGAGATTTTAGTTTGGGAGCCAAATTTCAAATAGTACACTGCTGGAATCTTAGCAAAAACATCACCATACGCGTAATAGTTGAGGTTAGGTGAGGCTGTGCGTTTCTCCTGTTGTGTCTATTCAGTTCTAACATCTTCTGATGGGAGCATTTAGCTTCTTTTGGAAAACTGGTCCTTTCCCACTGCATCACGGGGTTCTAATCAGAACCTGACCCTCCTGGAACTGGCCTCATCTGCACTGCTCCTCTCCGGTCTGGGTTGGATTCATCATTGCACCTTGGTTCTTTGAACATAGTGTTGGCCCAATGGGAGAGGAATATAAATCCCTTTCCATAGACTCCTAAAGTTGGCCACACTGCCCCCAGGGGACAGGCTGGCACGTCCAGGGAGTGGTAGTAGCCTTGGGTGCAATTTGGGTGCATCAAATAAAAATAAAGGGGCCTGTGGAAGTGCCTACAGGGGCACTGAGTAAATTTTTTTTTTCTAAATGGGGTAGAGAGCCAATAACTTTGGGAACCTCTGCTAGTGAACAGAATCCTTCCCTTGAGTTATTTTGGGGATGGTTGTTTGTTTTTGTTGTTGTTTTGGTCTGGAGTTATAGGCCAAAGTATAGGAGACAGAGGAGATAGGAATATGAAATAATTTGAATAAAATGGACTGTAATAAGCATTCACATAAACACACACAACATTGAGTAAGCACACGTAAGGAAGCGTCTAGTTTAATTATGTCTGCTGCTGGAGTTTAGACATATCTGGAATTCATATCTGTCTCCTGAATTTCAGTCCTTTATCCATCTGCCTTCCAGTTATACACACTTAGGTGTACTATAGGTACTTTGGACCCAAAATATCTAAAAACAAAACAACAAAAACCCACCCACATTTCTCTTCCTAAAGCCTACTCCAAACTTGCTCTTCCTCCTGATTCCCCAGCACCAGTATGCAGTGAATGAATGACTCCCTTGCCTTTGCGCCAGCATGCTGTTCAACAAGCAAATCCAGTATATTCTGTTGTCTAAATATTCCTCAAATCTCTCAATTTCTCTTTATCCCCACTGCCTTGGTCCCATCTAAAGCAATATCAGTTCTTGTTTGAGCTACTGCATCTCATTTTCTCTTAGTTTCTCCACTGGGAATCTTAAATTATTATTAATGACAAATATTTGCATCAGTCAGATGCAACATACTGGCTTATGACTCCTTTTCAGAAAAAATTACTCAGCACCACCATTGGTGCTTCCTCTGCCTCCTTGTTTTTCATTCAGTGCCCACCAATTGTACCTGAGGCTACTACTGCCCCCCTGGATGGGTCCAGTGTTCCCCCACAGTTGGAGGTATCACCCACTCTGAGAATCTATTAGATGCCGGAGATATAGAAGTGTAATGAAAGGGCTGAAAAGTCAACTGCCCTACATTAAACTTTGTTATAGTATTAAAATTTCTTTTCTCAACAATACCACATTCTAGAAGAGAGTTTGCTCTTTACAACAAATCAACAACCAGCCACACCGAGAATAGAAAAAGAGCCCTATGATATTTTCTAGGCTACTCTGTCTCTATATTGTTGTGTTTTTTAAAATCAATATGGTGATAGTATATCACTCCTAGCTTTTCCTAATTCATAGACTGTCCATTGATCAACTATATTCTAGAGACTAAAATTATCCTTTTAGTGAGAAGAAGTGTAATAAGTCCTCCTAGGAAACCTCCTGCATTCTCTTTGATATGAGTATGTAAGCAAATACACAATGGATGACAGTAGCTCCCAATCCTTTGAGGTAAGCATTTGTTTCTGTAGCTTGTGGCAGGGACATGTAGACCTGTAAACCAGGCTTCTGAGTGTCAGGGATACTATGGCTTTTCCAAAGGGAACTTGTTCCAATCTGGATCAGGTTTGGAGAAATGGAAAAATATCCAATGAGCACATTTTCTCTGCGAGTCCATCCTTGGAAGTCTATTAAAATTATTTCTTAGAGTCTCTCAGAGAACTTTCCTTCTATTATTTCATGATTCTTTGTAACAGGTAATCTTAAATCCTCAAGGTAACCAACCCCTGGGTTCTTTTCTCACAGGGGTAACTGAAAAACTGTATATAGGATTCTCTGTATCACCATAGTTGGCAAAAACTCATAGCAGACTGCCAAGGAGGCTTCTGCTGGGCATGGTGGCACATGCCTGTAATCCCAGTATTTGGGAGTCTGAGACAGGAAGATCCCAGGTTCAAGATTAGTCTCAGCAACTTAGTGAGACTGTCAGCAACCTTGTGAGACACCATTTCAAAAAACCCAAAAATAAAAAGGGCTGGGGGGTGTAGCTCAGAGGTAGATGCCAAATACAAAACAGAACAAACAAACAAACTAAAAAAAAAGTTTTCTTCCAACTGCAGAGGATGGGTTTTCAGCATCAGAAATATCCACCATTGTTGAGCAAAGATTCTGAGGATGCCAGCCTTGGTACCTACCATAAAAGTTGCCTTTCTGCTGTCCTGTTGTTGCAGAACTTTCCAGTTTTCATTCTAACAATCCAATTTTCCAAAATGGTTCCTGGACTCAAGGGTTGAGTACCTGTTCTAACTATAGTTCATGAAGTGGCAGACTGTGTTATTGATATCCTCCCATTTTATTGACATTATTCTAGAATGACAAGTCTGTGTTCTCTAAAGATGGGTGCAAATCTTAGCAGATGTGGATTTCTATTTTGTAGAAACTCTCACTCTCCATCTTTTTTATTATTTTCCCTATTTTAACCATCAGCATAAATTATTATATGTGGATATAACACTATTATAAGTATAATCATGTTATAAGTGTTTTAACAGTATAACAGGGTTATACTTTAAAAATAGTTCCTTGTCAGAATGATTCAATAACCATCCTTACAACACACTTTGTCATGAATAATCATTACTACAAATACTGATTACTTAAAATTACAATTACTAATTAGAGTCTTCTTTACAATATTTGTGACCCTTTAGTTCATTGTAGTGGATCATATGGTGGAGCAATGTGGTATTTACCAAAGGGATTCAAAGAAAAGAAAAAATCACAGATGAGAAATATCAACTGATTGATTTATTCTTGGTTATATGTCATTCTCAGAAATCACTATTGCTGGGGAGAACATTCCAGGAGGCTGATCGGACATATTATTATTAATATAACCAAGTTTATAATCCTTGGTAGAGAAGGTTTGAAGAAATAACTTTCCAAAGATAAGAGGGAGGGAGAGAGGAATGTTGATTAGAGGAATATCTGCCTTAAAATATGTGAAGGAAGTAACGGTGTGGTAAGAGTCAGGGGTAGAGCCTCCCACGCATTAGGAAGATGATAAAAAACGACATGGGAAGAATAGGGACAGGTGTGTTTGGTAAATGCCAACCTTTTCATTACATCTAATCCGGAGCTTGTGTTTGTGTGAGAGTGACAGGATTCCAGGGAAAAGTAAGGTTGGAAATGAAAATAGGAGCAGGTCTTGGATTTCAGGTTGAATAGTTTTAAATAAATTCAATTGTCAATGAGAAACCATTAATAAGTTTTAATGACTGTAGGGATAGTTTTTGGGTTTTTTGTATGTTTGTGCTGTTCCCAAATTATGGACTTAGCAAACCTGCCTCTTACCTTTATTTCTTGGTCCAGGTAGTTGGGTATGCACACGGTGTTCTCTTTGACAGCAGTCTTGGTGCTAATCACCTCTGAGGAGCAGGAGCTGGCGGTAGAGCTTGCCTTTAGGGGTGATGGTGGCTGCTTAGCCTTAATTTCTTCCTAAATCAAAGGTACAACAATCAATATTCATTTGTTTCCACTTATATAATGAATGCAAATTAAACATAAAATGAATGAGAAACACTGTAGTTAATAAGAGAGATCCATGAAGGCAAACAGAGGTTAGTCTTAATCCTCCTTTAAATTCTATCAAACATTTGTATTTGGAGACAAAACAAATACTGATATATTATTAACTTTTGATGAAATCATTTAAAACCCTTGATTAAACAACAAGATAATTTTTTTCTTTATTTCTCCCTCCTCCTCCTCCTGCTCCTCTTCCTCCTCCTTTCCTTTTTGTGGTGCTGGGGATCAAACTCAGGGCCTTGAACATGCTAGGCAAGTCCTCTACCTCTGAGGTACATTCCCATCCCAATACTTTTATTTAACTAACTAATTAATTAATTAATTATTTTTTTTGCAGCACTGGGGAGTGAACCCAGGGGCATTCTACCTTTTAGCTATACCTCCAGCTCTATTTTTTATTCTTTATTTTGAAACAGGGTCTCACTAAGTTGCAGAGGGCCTCACTAAGTAGCTGAGGCTGGCCGCGAACCTGCAATCCTTCTGTCTCAGCCTCCCAAGTACTGGGATTACACGCACGCGCCACCACGCCCGGCTTGCCCAGTACTTTTATTTTTACATAGCAGTTCCAAGTAACAGCCAATTCCTGGCATGAGATTTGCTGTTGATTTGGGAAAATATTCTCTTTCATGGCCAGAAAAAAACTGAGAGCTTTCCTACTTTGTGAAAAGAGGTCTATTTTGTTATTATAGGAACCGCTTCTTCCTTATTCTGCTTAGTGGTAGCTAAGAGCTGGATAGTTAGAAAGACAAACTAAATTTCTTCCCTTGATTAGCTGGAAGAGAAAATAGGCTATTTTCTTGTTCTGGGAAGTAAAAATACTATTCGCAATTAAAAAAATGGTTATGGGAACTTTAAGTCCAAAAAAGTTATAGAAGACTTTGATCTGTAGACCTATTCCAGGAAAGGCCATTGACAACCTTTAGATGTGGCCAATATTTAAAGACACACACAAGCTGGTGACTAAGGGGTCAACGACCTGGGACTGTGATGGCTGGAATTGATAGAATATTATTTAACTCATGATGTTTAGTGAAAATAAGGCTGTATTGTATGTAAAAACATTCTTTTTTAAATGTTTTATGCACTTATTGATGAGGGCAGGGGGAGAATAGTAATATACATTTTTAGTTCAACTCCCCCATTGAACATAACTAAAAACGCTGGTTATAATCTTTAAAAATAGGGCTGGAGGTTTAGTTAAGTGGTAGAGCACTTGTCTAGCACATGCAAGGTACTGGGTTCAATCCCCAAAAGATAAATAAGCACATTTTAAAATAAATAAAAATAGTGAATAAAATAGTAAGGGACTAACAAGCCAAAAGTGAAAGGGAAGTGTCAGGCACAGTGGCCACTTGTGACCTAAGTCATTGTATGATAGTAGAAAATGAGGAATTCCTTTTGGAGAGCCTTAAAAGGCCTGAAAAATGGGTCTTGGTATGGTTTGGATCCGGAATGTCCTCCAAGGCTCACGTGTTGAAGGCTTGGTCCCCAGTGCAGCCGTGCTCAGAGGTGGGGCTTAGGGGAAGTGATTGAATCAGGAGAGCTGAAACCCCCATTCATGGATGGATTCATGATTAGGATGGATTGTTGGCAGGCAGTGGACATTGAATTGTAGGCGATGAGGCTTTGGTTGAAGGAAATGGGTCCTTGGGGGCATGTCTTTTGGGACTGTATCTTGTCCCTGACCCCTTCCCCACCCCTTTCTCTTTTGGTGCTAGTTTTCTGGATACTTATATGTATTTGTCAAAACTCATCCAATTGTGCATTTTGAGTATGTGCATTTTATATCATGTTAATCATATTTTAATAAAGCCGTAAAAATATTGTGAATCAGTGACTTTTCAGAAAGATATACAAAGAAAAGGGGAGGAAAGATAGAAGTCAAACTGAATAGATAGCTGTGAACAGCTGTTCTTTACCTTTTTAATTACTAATGGATTCTCTCTGGAAGTTTTGAAGCACTCATTGATTTTTCTACTAGGCTCTGAAATGAAATTGAAGAAAAATATATTTATATTAAACTGAAAAAGAATTTCGGTCACATGATATATGTGTCGGTTGCTGAAATAGATAAAAGTATATCTGAATTCAGGGTCAACTCAAGGGTGTGTTTATAAGTATTAGGAAACTTTGCAGAATTGCATTATAATAACAAAATAAAAGTGCACTCGGTTCAATCCCCAGTACCGAAAAAAAAAAAAAGATGAGAAGATTTGTTCATTAGTTCTGGCTGAAGAAAAAAAAAGTTTAAAGTTGCTTCTCTCCAAGTAATGAAAACAAAGTTATGGGTAGTGGATATATTATGTTAGTATTCAGTTGTGGAAAATAGAAACCACTCTGCTTTATGTAAAAATGCAAATAAACAGAGAATTACAAGTTGGTAATAGTGTTGGAAGGGCTGGGGCCATGAATCTGGTCTTAAGCTCCACAAATCACTCTAACAACAACACCTTGGACCTGATCCACCAGGAGACGGAGGCACAGCCTGTACCACTGTTAGAAGTAAAAGCAAGGGGAAGGCTGAGACAAAAGGATCACAGGTTTGAAACCAGCCTCAGCAATTTAGTGAGACGCTCAACAACCTAGTGAGATCCTGTTTCAAAATAAAAAGGGCTGGGGTTTATCTTGGAGGTAGAATGCCCGTGGGTTCAATCCCCAGAACCAACACCATCAACAACAACAACAACAACAACAACAACAACAACAACAAGAACAACAACAAAGCAAAGGGAGTCTGGAGGTCGCTGCCACTGCAATTGCTGCCACCACATCCATGATGCTAAAGATGAGGCAGTGGAAAATGCTGCTGCAATCAGAAACCACAGTATCTACTGACTTTGCCTGTTGATGCCCATAATCCAGAATCTGAACACTGGGATGCTGTAGCAGGAAAATCTGTGTCTCCGGTCATGCTCTATAACAGAGCAGCCAGAAAAGCCTTAGCCCCACAACTGCCATGTAAATCTTCCCAGGTGGCAACAGCTAATTCCCATGAAGGGACCTTATCTTAAAAATATAATTTCCATGTTTCCAGGTGCTACAGGATCAGAAAGGGCACCTGACAGAAGGTGAGATGAGTGCGCTTTGACTCTTCATTACCAGTGGAAAGGAGCGAGGAGGGACGCCAAAGGATAAAGTGAGGTAACAAGTGTGAGACCTTAGAATGGTGCGTGTCACATAGTAAGTATTCCGTGAATGATCACTCTTATTGTCATTAGAAATATATTTATAAAAATATAAAACATGTACTATAAAAACAAATGTTATTTATATTTTATATATATTATGCCAAAATAATTTTCATATACCCTAAAAGTTTTAGTAATAGCATGTAACTATATATGGTAGGAGAAAGAGAACCAGGTATAGTTTTTACCATGCAGAATTCCTTTCTTCCTATTTTACTTGCCCTTTGGACTTTGCCACACTTTACTTTTGATAAAGTCAAGTTTATCGACTTCCAGTCAAGAAGCAGTGATTGACTACATTGTTTACTAAGGATCAGGCATGGTGCTGGGCCCTGGGGAGAAGCCAAGAATAACAAAAACAGAAGGCAGCGACACCAAGGCCTGGCCTTGAGGAGGTGACAGCCCTGTGGGGGACAGGTAAACATGCAAATCCATCCCTATGTCCTGGATCTGCTTTTTGTCTGACAAGGTTTCCCTTTTGGTGTTGGCTAAACATTCATATCTGCTATCTCTTAGCTAGATTTATAGGGATTAGCGACTACAACCACACCAAATATGTCTTGGACACAATAATAACAGTAATACTTATTAATGTTATTACACTACTGAATTGAGGTTAGAAGAGTGATTTTTTTATATGGTTCTGGGGATTGAACCCAGAGGCATTCTAGCTCTGAGTTACACCCCCAACCCTATTTTTATTTTTTATTTTGAAACGGTCTTGCTAAGTTGTAGAGGGCCTCGCGCTAAGTTGCTGAAGTTGGCTGCAAACTTGCAATCCTCCTGTCTCAGCCTCCCAAATACTGGGATTACAGGCATGCACCACCGTACCCAGCTAAATTTTTATAATGAGAAAGATATTTCATAGTGAGAAAATTCTATGACTATTTAAAACTCACTACAGCTATTTTAGCAATCTTACAGATCCCCTCCAGTTATTTGCAGGAGGCCTAAGAAAATGTTCCATCAGTTGAGCGGGACTCACCTGAGTGAGGCCGTGGGGGCGTCTTGACACTGTTTGGGGTTGGTAACATTCCTCTGATAGGGCTCTCCAGGGCTGTGGTGCTGGGTGTGTAGCTATATTTGGCAACTGGCACCTCATCCTTCTCTAAGTGGTTAAACTGGCTAACACCACACAATGTTCCAAATGTAATCTCGTCATCATTCACGGTACAGATTGGAATGTTATTCAAACCTAGGTGAATAAGGGAAGAAAAGATCAACAACCAGATTAAGTTTTTAACAGGTTTTCTTTAAATGATCAGCAGTTTTCTGAATGAATACTGTTAAATGTATGTAAAATGTCAGACTTCAAATTGTCTGAATCAGATATGCAGAAAGGGTCTTCATTTTAGAAAACTTTGGCAACTATCGCCTTCTATTTCAAAAGGAGATATATCTTGCTTCCCTGGAACATTCCTCCGCTAATCCACAGAGGGGCAGCTTCTTTTCCTAGGTTGTGTGAGTTCCTCACTTGATTCATACTTTACAGAAAGCAAAGGTTTGCATTCTGTTATTTTGCCTATTATACCAATCTGCAGTTATAAATTTATAGTGGAAAATTCTAGTTCTTAACATTTCATATTCAAATTAAATAACTATTAGAACCAAAGACCCAGACATGATCTTTTGATTTTCATTTGTAACGTTACCATTTATATTTAAGTAAATAAAAGTTACTTTTCCCCATCCCCCCCCCCAAAAAAAAGGAATAAGTGTCAGGCGGACATTCTCTGAAAGTCAGTATAGCCAAGTTTGTTTGCTACATGGTTCCTTAAAATGTTCTGCTGTTTTGTCGGCTTTGAGAACCAGGCCCACGTCTTTGCTCTCAGTGTGAGAGTCCAGCTGAGTAGACCTGCCTTTATCCCAGATAGGCTTCTTGCTTCCCAAGGCTGGATGATGACTAATTATATTAATTTCAGATTTTTGAAATTGAGAACATGACCTTCTAAAAGAGGTACACTGGATTTTTGTGCTCGCAGATGGTAAAAAGCTGGTGGAGGTAGGGCCAGGAGGCAGGGCAAAGTAGTTAGTGATGGAAGGAAGCAAAGAAGGTATAAGGTACCTTATGTCTCATGTCAGAGGATTCTCGGTTCATTTACTCTCCTGTAACAGTTGTTTGTTTCTGACTCATATATAGGGTTTTTTTCAAATATTGAAGTGTAGATACTTCAATATCAATGCTAAGTCATATGGATTTTGGTAGCTTAGGAAATGGGGGGGTGGCCCACTGTTTCCTATAATTTGCTATCTGTTTTCAGTGAGTTATAAGAAATAATAGGATATAGCTACTTTGTCTCCCAAGAAGTTGCCAGGCACACTCCTGGAAAGTGTTTTTCATCCATACTTATTCTTCCAAATCTCCCTGTAGTACCACTGGTCTACCCCCCTTTTTTCTGTCTGCTCTGAAGACATAACAAGGCCTTTGCTGACAGCCCTGTCTGAAATGCACCCCATCACTCCCCCCCCTCTTTATGCTCTTTATTTTCCTCATAGGGCTTGTCACTTGTCATACCGTTATCTGTCTGCACATCACCTGTCTGAGCTACACTAGAACACATGCTTCATGAGAGCAAGGATTTTGCCTGTTTTGTTTGCTCTCTATTCCCGGTGCCTAGAACAGTGCCCCATAGAAAAGTAGGTGCTGTTGCATGAATGGATAAGAAAACCAAATGCAAGGTTTTTATTTAGTCAGACATTCAGAACTTTACTGATACTGTTCCTAAATAGAAATGAGAAAAAATTATTGAAGACAGCATTTTATCATTATCACACCTAGGTTAGTGATTGGCCCGGGTACTTAGTGAAAAATTGCCTACCAAATGAAATATAGAAAATCTCGATATACAAACAAATCATAACAATATGGAAAAACCATATTTTCTATGCAACATTTAATAAGTAAAAAAATAAATAAATAAAGTGTGTATGAGTATGTGTGATAGAGGATTTTGTAGGAAAAATCCTTCTCCATTCCTACTTTTCTTTCCCCCCCTTATGGGTTCACACTGTTTTTTCCATATTTATACACACACATACATCTCACACTAAACATAAGTAATATGAATTAAGTCAGATTCCATCTACCCAACAGTTAGGAAAGAACTATATAAAAAAAAATGTGTTCAGGGTCAAATAGAATGACATTGAGTGGCTTCAGAGTCAAATGGGACAACTTTGAATAACAAAGTTTTAAATTTCAGGGAAATGTGAAATGCAACCCAGCAGTGGAGGAGGTTAGCTATATTCTAGGTAGGGGTTTCAATAACTTTCTTGAATATAGTGAAAGATTAGGTAATGAAGTCTTGGGCTCAGAAAAAACAGCTCCCCCTATCTGGCATAGGGTTTCTGTTTCTGTAGTGATCATAAAGAAGGATTCACCTTGCTGAGACTGCCAGGCAGAGAGAAGTTCAATTCTCAGGGTCCTACCTAATTCTATGACTGATATGCAATCTCAGTTTAACAAGAAAGTAATTTTTTTGTCCAGGGTAATTGTTTCCTCAGTGGATGAGTGTACTTTAACACTGGGGAGGTTTAGAATTAAAGAGGAATGGTTAAATAAAACAAATACATACTATTTTTATTCATGGAATAAGTTTAGGAGAGACCATTGCATATGTGTATTTAAAATGGAGATAATAAGCTAATTGGAATATTAGAATATCTAACAGATTACCTTTGGAATTACAACTTAAAATGTGTATAAGCACACTCCTGTAATCCCAATACTTGGGAGGCTGAGACAGGAGGATCACAGGTTCAAGGACATCCTCAGCAAGTAGTGAAACTCTCATCAACCTAACGAGACCCAGTTTCAAAATAAAAATAAAACTGGACTGGGGGTGTAGCTTAGAGGTAGAATGCCTTGGCGTTCAATCCCCAGTACAAAAAAAAATGTGTATAAAAGTGATTATATATTTTTAAGTAGAAAAATATTGGAAAATTAAATTGGTAAACAAGAAATGTTTTAAATAATGTATTTCTCTACTTTTATGAGTTTAATTTACTTAATTTATAGGAATTATTTATAGCTTGGTGAGACTTTACTTATTAATTTGAAATATTCCAAAAGAGATCAAATATATTTTATGAATTCCATTTAAAGCTTTTAAAAGTATTTAATTAACAAAGTTTATAAGTGGGACCAAGTATTAATCAAAGACTCTTCCCTTGAAGTGATTCTTAAAATTTACTGGATTTCTAAGTAAAATAAGATTTATAAGTTAAATTTAAAAGTTAAGAAGAACAAAATGGGTTGGTAATTATTGTTTAAAATTTTAATTTAAAAACAAGAACTACAAATAGTCCTTTTTTGTGCATAAAAGTCTCCATCAAGAGTGGCAAACATTTAATATTAGCACAGTGGGTGCTATACAAGTACTGTATCTGTATTCATTTCATATGGTCCTCTGCAGCCCCCCCCCCCCGCATCTGTGTGCCTTGTGCAGACCAGCAGGGCAAGGGGGAAGTGCTCTGGTTTCCTCTACTTGCTCATTCACCCTTCCTTCCCACTTCCTGCTCCTGCAGCATCGCATAGGAATGGTAAAGGGAACATAGTCTTACCTGCTTAATGGTATTTTAATTTAGTGTTGGGGCATTTGTGGGGCAGAGAGGAAATCCTGGCTCTTTCTCTCATAAGGTATTTTTGTGTTCTTTGGAGACCCCTGGGTGAGATTTCTGACCCTGTTCACCATCACAGATAATGTACCTATGAGATAGCTTCTCTTGAGAAAAACCTCACAGCCTCTTTTGGTGGTGTGGTCCTGTTAGAGCACTTAGTTCACTTGAGTTGAGTCCTTTCTTTCTTTCTTTTTTTTTTTTTTTGCGGTGCCGGGGATTGAACCCAGGGGCGTTCTACCTCCGTGCTACACCCCCGGCCCTATTTTTTATACTTTATTTTGAAACTGGGTCTCACGAAATTGTGGAGGGCCTCACTAAGTAGAGAGAGAGAGAGAGAGAGAGAGAGAGAGAGAGAACGAGCTGAGGCTGGCCGCGAACCCGGATGCTCAGGTCTCCGCCTCCCAAAGTACTGGGATTACAAGCGTGCGCCACCATGCCCGGCAAGTCCTTTCAAGATAGTTCTAGGACAACTTCCCCCTCAACATCTATGCTAGCCCACAGGCAAGGACACCCTTTCCCCAGTCTTCTGTGGGAGAAACTTAATCCCACTCTTTGCTAACACAGGCACCATTTTCTGTGTTCTCTGGAGCCTAAAGTGTTCAGGACAAATTCACTCCAAGAAAAATCTCTCCAGTTTCCATGGTAGAAACTGTCTAGGGCAGGTCAGGGTCAGCACAGGCAAGTATACAGCTAGGCAGTGGGAGGTGGGTCTCGCTCTCTGTGGACACCCACTCATGTGAATGGCTTCCTGGAAAGCCCTCAGGTGCAGGCGAGGCAGCCACTACTGCTCCTCTTTGCTCTGAAGTAAGAGAAGAAACTGGAGGTAGGCAATGGCTACCATGGCAGGGCCAGCTTTTTGATCACCTCTTAGCAAGTCATGCATCAATGAATTTGGCTTCAGTAAACATTCTGAAACCAGCTATGGCATCTGCTTATCTTGCGTTTTGCAACACGATAGTGATACTCAGGCTTCTTTAGCTACTGTATCCTTTGTTCAAAAACATTTTATTACACCTGTGTCTGCTTGCCTGGATCTCTAGGACTTATCAGAATATTGTTTGAAATCTTCTTCCAAGCAAATGTGAGATTTTTAACATCGTTGTGTGTTCAAGTTCTCTCTATTCTCTGCGATGGAGCTTGTGAAGATTGCTAATTTGTAAACTAGATAAAAATTTTTCATCTTTTATATGCATTGATCTTGACCCTCATTTACCATTTTCTTTTTCTTCAAAATCATTTCTTTCCATTCTCACAGATGACATTTTCCTGATTCTACTTCATCATCTCTGACCATTTCTTTTCCGTCTCTTTCACTGGGTTTTCTATGTTTGCCCTTTAGATATTTTGCATTTTTAGTGTTTTATCAGGGGTTCTTTGCTTTCCTGGGCAATAGCTTTATAGTTTTAACCTATGTGGTCTTGACTTTTAAATCTACTTTATAGCCTCATTCAATCCTTAGGCTTCAAATCCTTATATCTATTTCTCTACTCTGGCATTTCCTCTTGAATGTTCTTATCCAGTACAACATTTTCCAGACAAAGTTAGTATTCTTACCTTCCAACAATGTTCTTCTTCCTATATGTGTAAGACTAATTGGTTGGTCCACTGTTTGCTAGAATTGCTACCAGATTTTTAGCTGGGCTGGCCAAGCAAACAGTGGCCTTCATTTTCCAAATCTCTTTTAGGGCTGTGGTGGTCACAGAGAGGCTCTGCTGCTGTTATCTGGGTTTTCCTCTTTCTCTACACTGAAGTTCACTCTTCACCTCTCTGCTCTCTGCCCTGGCCTGTCCCATATCTGTTCCCACTTGGATGATTGAATCAGTCTTCTAACTGACTTTGCAATCTCTAGTGAGGCTCTGCTCTGCAATTTTATACATACAGCTAGAATATTTTTTTAACTGATGCTCAATAATATACAACTACTGTATAGCTCAGGTGGAATATAAATCCTGTTTAAAATCTGCCTGTGACTCTGTGATTTATCTGGATGTAATTTAAGCTACCTTCTTTTCTTCCACAGGAATGGAACCACCATATGACCCAGCTATGCCACTCCTGGGTATCTTTACAAAGGAATTGAAGTCAGAATAGTATAGTGATACATGCATATCCATGTTTATGGCAGCACAATTCACAATAGCCAAACTATGGAACCATCCTAGGTGTTCATAAATGGATGAATGGATTATGAAATGGTGGTATATACACAATGGAATTTTACTAAGCCATAAAGAAGAACAAAATTATGTCATTTGCATGAAAATGGATAAACTAGAGAATATTATGCTAAGTGAGATCAGTCAGCCTCAGAAAGTCAAGGGTTGTATGTTTTCTCTCATATGTGGAAGCCAGAGAGAAATTGGAAAACTTCAGATAAATGAGGAGATAAATGAGGAACTTCAGATAAATGAGGAGAGGGACCAGTAGAATAGTGGAAGGTGACAAGAGAAGGGAGGTGAGGAGGAGAAAGGTTTGATGAAGGAAACAGTTCAAACAATGCTATGTCCATATATGAAGATATAACTACCAGTCTCACTAACATGTATGGGGAGGGAGGAAGGTGGGATGCAGGGAAGGATGTAGAGGGAAATATACCAAATGCTGTGTGAATGTATGTTTCTATCACTCTGAACCTCATCATGATGTATAATTACAATGCACCAATAAAAATATATTTTTAAAAAAGAATTTCTCTAGCACCTCCCATATGGCAGCCATTCTCAGGAAATTGAGATAAGTGGTGAGTAAAACAGACCCACCTTCACGGAACTCAGCTTAGCAGAGGATGTCTGATGCTGAGGAAATAATCATAAAAATGCACAATGGTCAACAATTGCTAGAGTGTATGCTGTGGTACCTTCGCCACCTGCCTCGACCATGGCTTCAGGACTGAGATGCTCTGCTCTCCAGCTGCCATGAGTATCAGCTACCCGTGGCTCAGATGGAGGCCCTCTCTGGGAGTTGGCTCTCAGCTGAAGGGAGCTCTCATGTACAAGAAAGCTTGACATGAGTGGTTGATGGGAGTCACAAAAACATGGCACCTTTGCCTGCAATTGAGACACCTCTGACGGGTCATCCCTGCTCCACTGCCCCGTGGGATTGTTAGAGGCATCTGGTATATCTGTGTGGCAGTTCAACTTCTCCTTCTGTCCAGTTCTGCTTCCCCACCTCCTCATAGGTATCATTCCCCAAAGTACTCCCCAATAAAGTTCCTTCACATGCATGTCCATTTCAGAGTCTCTTTCCAGAGAACCTGATCTAAGAAAACAGGGTACCATGAGAAATTAGCATAAGAAAATCTAATGTAGATTGAAGATAGGAGTCTGGCAAATCTCTTAGAAGTTGTGTTTAAACTAACACCTGAAAAACAAGAAACAGAAAACAGTAGGGAAGTTTTATGGCTAGATGGAAGGGTACATGTGAAAATACTTAAGTGGGAAAGAGCTTGTGATGTGTTCAAGGAACTTGGACGAGTTCGGTGTGGCATGTGTATAACAGGGGTGGAGAGTTTATATGAAATGAGTCAGAAGAGACAGAGTCCACATCATAGGGACCATTTTAGCTAAGGTCAAAATAAACGGTGTTAACCTAAGTGCATGGGGAGTTTCTGGAGGACTTGGAGTAGAAGAATGGAAATATGACAGAATGGAATTGTGGAAATGGCTATGGAGAGAAGTGGTTTAATTTATAAAGGATTTAGGAGAAAAAGTGAAAAAATCAAGTGAAGTATTAAAAAGAGAAGGAAAAGAAGTAGAGGAGTTAAAGAAGGACTTCAAATGTATAGTACCCTTTATTTGCTAGGATAGACGATTTTGGGAGTCACACTGTTGAGGGAAGATCAAGAGTGTAATTTTGAAGAGCAAAGTTCAAAAGTGCCCAGTGAGGCATTTTGTGTCTCCCTAATAGGCAGTCAAATACACCAGTCTAAGCTTCAGAAGAGGAGTCGGAGTCTAAGATACATATTTGAAAATATTTGGCCTACTATAGTATTTGAAACTTGTGAATGAATCCATTTGCCTAGGATCCCAGTATAGATTTAAAAAAGAAAATGGCCAAGCATTGAGCTGTGAGGGACTCCGAGGTTCACTGAAAACCAGAGAATAAGACTGAGTTGAAGTCACAGAGATAGAGGAAGAAAGTAGGAACATATGGTGCTAGAGAAATAAAATATGTAGGGTGGGAGAGGAAAGGAAGGAAGGGAGGAAGGGAGATTGGGAGAGAGGAAAGAAAGGCTGATTAGCTATGTGAATGCTGCTAAAAGGCCAAGGTTGAGTTAATCAGTGTGTGCAGTGAATTATCTGTCAGTTCTGCCCAGTGTCTTTATCTTCCTTTCCTTTACTAACAGCACCCAGATGTTTGCTACATTCTCCTCCCCTTATCTGCCACTCTGCAGCCCATGCAGCCGCGCTCTGGATTGAACCCATCCCCTTGCCCTGGTGACTGGTTATCTGAACCATGGCCGCCTAATCTGTGCGTGCCACTCTCCTGTCCATGGAGATTTATTTGGGGATGGCACGTAACTTGATGTGTGCTGCTAAAATGTGAGGAGAGTTTTGCCAGCATCAGCTGGGAAAGAAGTGGGTGTGGCAAGCAGATGTGAAGCTCAGAACCGATATGGCCGTGTTGCCACTGTGAGAGAGCAAACCAGCTCCGGAAGGAGGTGACTTTGTGAGGCATGAAAGAATGCAGGTTGCTTCTGACACTGGCGGGCCACCAAATCAAAAACCTGAAGCCCACCTTACTGCTGGGCTTTCCAGTGACTTCAGCCAATAGATCTTCCTTGTTGTACAATCCAGTTTGGTTTGTTTTTCTGTTGCTTGCGACCATGACTATTCTTACTGATTGTGCTAACTGGATTGGTCAAAGTAAGGATGATGATGACTTCAGGGAGCAGAGCACAGCACATCTGGAATGGTGAAAAGGCCAGGCTGCAGCAGGCTCAAGAGCCGCTTGGGGTGAAGAAGTGAAAGCCACGAGTCTGGGCTTCTCTTTTCATTGTGAAAGAATATAAATTTCTTAGGACGATATGCAGAGCCTTTCTAAATTTGGTCTCTTGTCCACTTCTACACCTTGATCCCAATTATCCCTTCCCTCCCCCCCACATGGTCCACAACGGGCATGTCAACCTTCTTCTACTGTTTCCTAATGCTCTTTGATGGGTTGGCACTCTGTTCCTTCACCTCTCTTGTCATTGTATTTAACCATAATGTAGGTATTATCATTTTATAGAGTAGCTTGACCAGCCAGGCAGTTCAGATCCTGAGGACAGGCTCTTGCCTGTGTTTTTCATTTCAAATAAATGTTCATTGAATAAATGAATGGATGGCTAGATGACTGAATAAACAGATGACCAGTATTTGTGCCTTTAAATATGGCTTCTATATCAGTGACCCCATATGTACATCTGTACTCTTGGCTTTTCATTTGAGATCCACCTGGATGCCTGGTCTTTCTACACGTATGGTATGTTTGCCACTGAAATCATGTTATCATCTGACTAGAATGTGAGCTCCATGAAAGTAGGGAAGTTTTCTTCACCCTTATATCTCCCACATGTAGAACAGGGGTAGAGATGTATCAGAGATTAAATAAACATCTGCTGAGTGAGATGATGTCACTTCTTCCCTCTCCACTTTCCTGTTTCATCAAAAGTGACACATTTTTCATATATGACAATCTAGAGTGGGGAAGAGGGCATGCCCTTTTTTGATTTGTTCTTTTTCACACTGTGTGAATCGGTTGCCAGGACCTTTTAATTTTTTCCCTACAAACTCTCCCAGCCTCCTGGTCCTCTATTGCTCAGCCCCATTGCACAGCAGAGATGCCTGTCCTGATGGGTCTGGTCAGAGGCGCAACCTCCTGATTCTCTTCTGCATTCCCAGGCTCAGGCCTTTGTCCAACACAGGATGGTCTTTTTTTTTTTTTATCATGACTGTTTTTTAATCCCCCTTTTTCTGTCACCTCAGGAATATGACACATTTCCATCTGCCAGGGGTTTGCTATCACAGAGTTCTTATTTAGGAGATTATGCAACTGTCTTGGGAATAAGAATCTCAGGGATGGGTATGAGGATCTATTGATTAAGCCCAACAGCTGAGGTTGAGACACTCCTGTGTGTGTGTGGGGGTCCCACAGTGACCCCATCATGGGCCAGCTGACTGGTTCACTCTATCAAATCGCAACAGTTCTGCTTGTCTTCTGTATACTTCATAACCTTGAGAAATCTACCTCTCAAAACATCATTCCCTCTTCTTTTTTGTTTTCTCTAGAACCCAAAATATACGTGAAAAGGGTATACAGTTGTATTCTTCAATCCAAGCTAAGTTGGGAGGAGACATTGTCACTAATGTCTAGTTTCCAAGAAATCTATTGCATAAAAGTTAAGTAAAAGGAAGGAAGGTGGAAAGGAAGAGAAGAAAGGGAGGAAGGGAGGGAAAGAAGGAGAGAGAGAAAGATAAGGGAGAGAAGAAGCAAAAAATACCTGGTTCCTTAGGGCTGATTGGCATGTCAATGCTGGCATGGCTGTGCAGGTAGATATTAAAATACTTTTAAATTAATTGGTCAATGCTACCTTGACCCTGATTGGTGGCCCCCATTGTCCTGGTCGCACTGGCCCCTCTCCAGGCCCCTGTCCTAGCAATCCAGCAATCCAAGGGCTAATGGCTGGCAGCAAGTGGGCCTGCAGGGCTCTACTTCAGCTCCAGTGCTGCCGCCGGGTCCCAGTGGAGAGTGTCCATGCCTTACCAGGGGTTAAATATTTTGGATAACTACTTTGTGTTTACCCACCAGAATCATCAAGTAGTCCAAGGGTGGAGGAGAGAGACACATCCTAGGACCGTAGTCCCCTTACCTTTGATGTGGCAGACTCTTCTGGGATGGGGGGTGTGCCTGACTAGAAAGCAGCCTCCATTTCTAGCTGTGATGTGGCTGCCCTTGGTCTCAAACTGAAGAGGGGATTTGAGGTTCACGTTCATGGCGTGCTGCCTTCCTCTCCTCCACTGTTGCCACAAAAGGTTTTGGGGTCTAACTTGATTCACCTCACTTCCAGCTGTGCTCAGAACCTGAAATCACAGAATGACAATTGTCCTGACAAGAGGTTTTCGACCTTTTTTTCCTTACATCAAACATTTTTCCATCATTATTGTTTGCAGTGAATTGTTTCTCAGGTCAAAACAACATGAGACTGCTTTGCTTCCAGACCAGATTTCTGTAAACATTGAAAACAATATAGGCATGAGCAGAACATAAAAAATTCCACTAAAAAATTATGTGTTTGTGAAAAACATAAAATATATTCTATTTTTAGTTGCATTTAAAGTCACTTTGTTGGCCTACCAACAACAACAACAAAAAAATACATGATCATTAACAGTTTTGATTTAGTAAAATTAAATGATGGCTTTAAAAGACAATACCTACAAATGTGTTTTATATTAAATTAACTTCAACTGAGGACAATTCCTATTGTACATAAGAAAACTAGCATTTTAAATTTGTAGTATTTGAGAAGATGGTAAAACCTGAAGGAGAAAAAAATCCTAAAGAATAATAGTATATCTACAGATGATAAACTGGAGAACTTTTGTCATATTATTGCTTGCAATATTCAGTAATATTTAATGTTCCTTCAATCATTTAGCAGACATTTATTAGACACCTATAATGTCACAGGTATAGAGGATTAAAGATAATTTCTGTACTCTTAGTGAACTCACAACCATGTGGGACAGAAAATATCTGGCTTAAGAATATAGGACTAAGAACATCTTGAAATAAGAAGGAAGCTTTTCTGGTGGCTTTCGTGTATTTCCTTTCCTATATGGAAGACTTATTCATCATAGCAGAACTGGGAAATATACGTTTTTATTTCTAATCATGGCAGGGAGTATTTTGGGGCCATGATAATTTGCAGCATTAAAACATATCCATGTTCTAGAAATTGAAGTCAGGGTTTTTGGGGTTGGATATTTTTAGTTCACTGAATAAAATCTAAAAAATATTTTTGTACCACAGTCTAAGTTCTGTAGGATGTATGTTTAGAGTGTTTGGTGTATAAATTAACAGTCCTATTGCCATAGAACACCTGACTTTCAAGAATTTCAGTGTGCTATACATAAATTCTAAAATTATTCTAGGTTGGAAAAATATATTTAAAGATTAAATTCAGAAAATACCATGATCCAATAATAAAAAGTACATTTTCTTGTTGCTCCTTATGAACATCACAATGAGGGAGTAGTTCTAAACTCTTTGTATAATCAAACTTTGGACTTATTCTTCCTATATGGCTAGCATCTTTTGAAAATATAAAAGCAAGATGAATTTCAGACTTGCAGGAAGTTCTGCTATTTTCATAAGAGAAGAGAATTCTCTGAATTCCTTTCTTGTTGGCCTGTTGTACAAAAATTTAAAATGTATCACTACCATTCAAACTTACCTAAGGGAACTGATGTGGGACAGACACACATAGAAGAAGTATTGAGTATTCCAGCCAACATTTAAGTCAATCCCATCAGGTTACAGATGAGCAAACTAAAGTCTAGTAGCTAAAGCACTTAATCTGTGGTCACTTTGCTGGTTAATGATGAAGCTGGGACCATAAATTTCATTTTTTTTTTTTTTGCAGTACCGGGGATTGAACGCAGGGGCGTTCTACCTCTGCGCTACGCCCCCGGCCCTATTTTTTATGCTTTATTTTGAAACTGGGTTTTACGAAGTTGCGGAGGGCCTCACTAAGGAGAGAGAGAGAGAGACAGGGAGAGAGAGAGAGAGAGAGACAGGGAGAGAGTGAGAAAGAGAGCTGAGGCTGGCCGCGAACCTGGATCCTCCGGTCTCCGCCTCCCAAAGTACTGGGATTACAAGCATGCGCCACCACGCCCGGCCCATAA
>PVJS01035482.1:0-20985 GCA_004027185.1 Glis glis | reverse complement strand
GAGGAGGAGGAGGAGGAGGAGGAGGAGGAGGAGGAGAGGGCTGAATAGAAAAGGAAGAAGTTCAGAACTTTAAAAGTGGGGTCCTGGGCCAGATGTGGTGGCGGTAGCCTGTAATTCCACCTACTCCAGAGGCAAAGACAGGAAGATTGCAAATTCCAGGCCTTCCTTAGCAAATTAGTGTGATCATATCTAAGAAATAAAATAAAATCGGTCTGGTGGTGCATTTCAGAAGTGGAGCACTTGCCTAGTATGTGTGAGGGCCTGAGTTCCACAAAAAAGAAAAAAGAAAGCGGGTCCTGAGTGGATGAATGAGAGGTTCAGGGGGGACATCTGGATGCTGGGATCGCTGGAGGTGGGGGAGGAGAGACATTGCCCTCTTTCTATTGACAGAAAGAAGCAATGGTGACCTTTGACCTTCCACCATGGTGACTATTGTTGGCATATTTTCTCAAGATATCCTCCTGACCCCTTTACTATAACTATTAGCTAATTAATTGTCTGTGGGTCGTGGAACCCTAGGGCCCTAACAGAATTAATGAGCTCTTTCTCTCCATGGGATGGGAGTCCTGGGATCTCTCTCCACCACCACTGGGTATCAACCTTTCTAACTCCAGGGCCACTAAGACAGAGGCAAACTTCTCCCCAGACAGAGGGTGAAGGTTGTCGGCAGAGACTGTCCCAGCCAACAGGTATCTCTGGCCTCCCTTGGCCTCGTCTTCCCTGCAGAGGTGTGGGGGGCTGTGGTCAAACAGCTGGCCCATCTGGGTTCACTGGGCATAGTGGTACATGCTGGAATCCAGTATTTGGGAGGCTTAGACAAGAGGATCACAGGCTCGAGGCCAGCCTCAGTAACTTAGTGAGGCCTTCAGTAACTTAGTGAGACCCTGTTTCAAAATAA
Organism: Glis glis; assembly: GCA_004027185.1. NCBI lineage: Eukaryota > Metazoa > Chordata > Mammalia > Rodentia > Gliridae > Glis > Glis glis. The sequence goes on along the minus strand of PVJS01035482.1, from coordinate 20,087 downwards.
AAAATTAAAAGGACTGGGGTGTAGATCAGAGGTAGAAAGTCCCTAGAGTCAATCCCCAGCACCATGATGGAAGGAAGGAAGGAAGGAAGGAAGGAAGGAAGGAAGGAAGGAAGAAAGAAGAAAGAGAAGAAAAAGAAAGAAAAGAAGGAAGGAAGAGAGGAAAGAAGGAAGAGAGGAAAGAAGGAAGGAAGGAAGGGCATTGTGAGGGACAATCACAGGTATGCTGTGCATGTTTAACAACCAGCTTGCTTGGAGCCCTAATTTGCAGTGTTTGCTGATTTCCAGGGTGTAAATACTTCTTCCATGGCTGATTCAAGCTACCAATGGTTGTATAACTACCTCACAAAATTCCTGAAAATTTAATAATCAAGAGACAGTACAAGTCAGCTCTAGCACATCACATACACATGTGCTTAGAAAAGTGCCCGGTCGTAAACATTAGCAACCCTCATGACAACTAGAGATCTGATTACCCATTCGAGGACACCATTCCTCTTTATTTTGCTTTTAGTTTTTTGTTTTGTTCGTGGTGCTGGGGACCAAATCCAGGGCTTAGCGCATGCTAGGCAAGCACTTTACTACTGAGCTGCATCCCGAGCACTTTAGTTTTCTTCTTGATTTGCAAGTGGAGACCAGGCTCCAGCTTAGAGTTTTGTCCTGGCTGATCACTGGCAGCAGAAGAGAGTTTTCCCTGATGGAGTGTGAGTAGCATGCTTCCACGTGTTTTCAACAGTGGAGCACCAGATTTGGAGTTAAACAGGGCAAGGTTTTACAAGACACATCGAATCACATCGATCTGACAGGCTCACCCCTCCAGCTCTGGCCAGGGACAGGCCAGGGTCACCCAGAGCTCCCAGGGGGCTTCCTTCTTCAGGGCTTCTGGAAATACCCGGTACTGGCAATGAGTCTCTAGAATCTTTGTCCTAGCACTCTTTGATTAAGTGACCTTAGACAAATTACATATCCCTTCTGAGACTGATCACTCTTTAGTAAAACTGGGCTAACATCTTCTTTTCAGGGTTGCTATGAGGGCCAGATGTTCAGGGAGCTGCTGAGTACCATGCGTGGCCTGTAGGAAGCACTCAACAAACCACAGCTCCTCACAGCAACAGCAGGTAATGGTGATGGAACAACCATAGACCCCTTTGAGGGGACCCCCACCCTGTCCCAGCTCCCAGCGCAATGCTGGCACCTCGGGACTCCAGAAACAAGTAAAGGCTCGATGTGAATCTCTCAGAAGGAAAAGAACTAGTGGAAAATGGCATATGAAGAGATCAAAAGACAGAACGAGGAAGATGTCATCTAAAGAGATTCAGAAATAAGGCAGAGAGTTGGGCTTGCACCTATAATGTCAATATTTGGAAGGCTGAGGCAGGAGGATGGCAGGTTGGAGTCCATCCTGAGCAACTTAGCACAACCCTGTCTCAAAATTTGTGTACATGAGATGTTTTATTGGTTGACCCCAACACTGTTCACACTGACGGGGGAGTCTGGGATTTCTGGGCTCGTGGTCGCTCAATTGCTGCTGCTGCTGTTGGTTTGTTCTCCTTCAGAATCAAGGAGGGTACTTTCATACAAAATCTTATTTTTCATTCCTTCTCTGGCAATATGTTCCTGGATTCCTTGCTTTGCATAATTAGACCTACAATGGAACCAGCATCCTAAAGTCACCCAGAAAAATCCTCCCACCCCAACATCACCTGATCTTCTAATCCTACTAGTTGACAAAAAATATCCATGTCTAGCCACAGCAGATCCTAGTGAACCATATAGCATTGAGTCCCATGCGCATGGGGATTTTTTCTATTTGTTTATTTATTTATTTACTTTTGCGGTACTGGGGATTGAACCCAGGAGCATTCTATCTCTGAGCTACAACCCCAGCCCTATTTTTCATTCTTTATTTTGAAACAGGGTCTCACGAAGTAGCTGAGGCTGGCCACAAACCCGGATCCTCTGGTTGCAGCCTCCCAAGTACTGGGATTACAAGTGTGCGCCTCCATGCCTGGTGGGATTTTTTCAACATCTAAAATTCCTAGGAGCTTAAAGGGCTTCCCCTTCCTCAGTTGGCTCAGCTCTAGTGTGGCAACCATGGCAATGAGACTCAAAATTAAGATACAATAGGGCCGGGCATGGTGGTGCACGCTTGTAATCCTAGTACTTGGGAGGCAGAGACTGGAGGATTCGGGTTCGCGGCCAGCCTCAGCTACTTAGTGAGGCCTCCGCAACTTCGTGAGACCCAGTTTCAAAATAAAGGATAAAAAATAGGGCTGGGGGTGTAGCTCGGAGGTAGAACTCCCCTGGGTTCAATCCCCGGTACCGCAAAAAAAATAAAAAAGATAAAATAGGGCTGGGGATATGGCTCAGAGTTAGAACATCTTTGGGTTCAATCCCCAGTAACACACACACACACACACACACACACACACACACACACACATTAAAAGAAATAAGGTAAAGAAATAAAGGAAGTGAAATGACAAGAGGATGACTAAGTTAAAAATGCAAAAAGTCGAGCCTGGTGTGGTGCTACACACCTGTAGTCCCAGGACTTGGGAGGCTGACACAGGAGGATCGCAGGTTCGAGAACAGCCTCAGCAAGTAGCGAGACTTTCATTAACCTAGTGAGACCCTGTCTCAAAATAAAAATAAAATATGGCTGGGGGTTTAACTCGGAAGTAGAATGCCCCTGGGTTCAATCCCTAGTAACACACACACACACACACACACACATACACACAGCCTCAGCAAGTAGCGAGACTTTCATTAACCTAGTGAGACCCTGTCTCAGAATAAAAATAAAATATGGCCGGGGGTTTAACTCGGAAGTAGAATGCCCCTGGGTTCAATCCCTAGTAACACACACACACACACACACACACAAAGTTGATTAATTGATGGATGAATAAGAAAACAGTTAGCTAGCCGGGCGTGGCGGCGCATGCTTGTAATCCCAGTACTTTGGGAGGCGGAGACCGGAGGATCCGGGTTCGCGGCCAACCTTAGCGCGCATGCACACGCGGTCTATATCTCTCTCTCTCTCCTTTCTCCTTTCTCTCTCTCTCTCTCTCTCTCTCTCTCTCTCTCTACCTAGTGAGGCCCTCTGCAACTTCGTGAGAGCCAGTTTCAAAAATAAAGCATAAAAAAAATAGGGCCGGGGGTGTAGCGCGGAGGTAGAATGCCCCTGCATTCAATCCCTGGTACCGAAAAGAAAAGAAAAGAAAAGAAAAGAGTTGGCTATTATTTAAGGTTACATATGAAGAATTATATATTACAAAGCAAACAAAGGTGAGGTGGCTGCTAGCCGGCATGGGGTTTCATTAGGGGTGATGAAATGTTTCGGAGGCAGTTGGTGTCGAGTACATCATAATTGGTGAATAGACTTGAAGACACTAAGTTAAACATCTCAAAAGGGTGAATTTTATGGCATGTGGAATGCATCTAAAAAAAGAAAAAAGAAAGAAATAGTTAATTATAAATTAAAAGCTAGACATGGTGGTGCACTGTTGCCCCAGCACTTGGGAGGCTGAAGTGGAAGGATCACTTGAGCTCAGGATTTGGGGACCAGCCTGGAGGACATAGCCAGACAGCATTTCACAAAACAAACAATAAACATTCTGAATAAAAATTCAGAATGCTAGTTCTATCCTGGGGAATGAGAAATTGAGAAATCAGGAGGTTCACACAGGATCTTCCAAGACACTTAAAATGTTTATTCAGTTCCTTATCCCAGTTGGAGGGCACACCAGGAGTTGATCCTGTCATTTTTAAATTTATTCTGTGGTGCTGGGGATTGAACCCAGGGATAGTCTACCTCTGAGCTATACCCACAACCCTATTTTATCTATTTTCTATTTGGAAACAGGGTCTCACTAAATTGCTAAGAGCCTCCCTAAATTGCTGAGGCTGGCTTTGAACCTGAGATCCTCCTGTTTCAGCCTCGCAGGTACTGGGATTACAGGGCTGCACCACCATGCCTGGCTGACCCTGTCATTTTTTTTAAACAGTAGAGATTTGCTTTACTTACACTTTTGTTAGACTATGCAATGATATTTTAAATATTAAAGAAAAATGTCTTGTAAGGGGGGGAAAGAACAATGGGAGAAAAGGAAAGAACAAAGAAAGAGACAAAAAGAAAGCTCTGGCAGAAAGGGAGATGTAGTCGGGCCCCTGGTGGTGCAGGCCTGTAATTCCAGTACTTGGAGGCTGAGACAGGAGGATCACAGGCCAGCCTCAGCAATTTATTGAGACCCTCAGCAACTTAGTGAAATCCTGTTTCAAAATTTAAAAATATTTAAAGGGCTGGGGGGGTGTTTCTCAGAGGTAGAATGCCCCTGGGTTCAATCCCCAGCACCAAAAGACCCAAACCAAACCAAACAAACAGGTAGGGGCCCTGGGATGGGGAGATGTGTGTGTCATCTGAAGGCATCTCTGGGAGATGTCCCACCATCTCACCTGTCCCCTCCCCATGTCCTTCCTGAGATCTTCTAAGTCCAGAGACCCTTGAGTCCCCATCTCGAGGGCCACAGTAGCTGCAGCCCCCCATCCCTGGCCTTCTGAACTGGCCTTCTAAATACTTATCTCTGATATAGAAAAAAAAAAAAACCCAGTAGCCTCATCTGGAAGCTTTCCCAGATAAAATTTTCCCAAAATTAGCCGGGTGTGGTGGCGTACGCTTGTAATCCCAGTACTTTGGGAGGCGGAGACCGGAGGATCCGGGTTCGCGGACAGCCTCATCTCTCTCGTGCTCTCTCTCTCCCTGTCTCTCTGTCTCTCTCTCCTTAGTGAGGCCCTCCGCAACTTTGTGAGACACGGTTTCAAAATAAAGTATAAAAAATAGGGCCGGGGGCGTAGTGCAGAGGTAGAACGCCCCTGCGTTCAATCCCTGGTACCGCAAAAAAAAAAAAAATTTTTTTTCCCCAAAATTTGTCTTCCACCTCAAAGACCCTTTACAATATGTTGGTATTACTTGCCTTTAAAGGTGTAAGTTTTTTCTTTCTTTCTTTCTTTTGTATTAGGGATTGAACTCAGGGGCATTCTACCTCAGAGACACACCCCCAGCCCTTTTTATATTTTGAAACAGGCTCACTAAATTGCTGAGGCCGGCCGAGAACTTGTGGTCCTCCAGTCTCAGCCTCCCAAGTACTGGGATTATAGGCACAGGCCACCATACCTGGCTCAAAATCTATAAGTCTTTTGATAATGCTCCTGTGAACCTTTAGGGATTTTAACACACATGTGGACACTCTCGCCTCCTGCCTGTAAACTTCTCATGATGGGACTGAGCATGTGGACCAATGAATTCTCTTAACTGGAACAGCTGGTTGAGTGACTGAGGCTGCTAAAGAGGCCAGGGCAACTGAAGCAATCTTGGTGTGTGTGTGTGTGTGTGTGTGTGTGTGTGTGTGTGTGTTCTCTTAAAATGAAAGACAGTCTCTCTCATAAATAACACATTGTCTATGATAAGATTTCTTGCAAATGAAGTATTAAATAGAATGTATACAGCTTTATATCTGGGTGTGGTGGTGCATGCCTCTAATCCCAGGACTTGGGAGGCTGAGACAGGAGGATCACAGGTTCGAGGACAGTTTCAGCAAGTAGTGAGACTCTCATCAACCTAGCCAGACCCTGTTTCAATATAAAAAATAAAATAGGCTGGGAGTGGTGGCGCACACTTGTAATCCTAGTACTTGGGAGGCTGAGACCGGAGGATTTGGGTTTGTGGCCAGCCTCAGCTACTTAGTGAGGCCCTCCGCAACTTCGTGAGACCTGGTTTCAAAATAAAGGATAACAAATAGGGCTGGGGGTGTAGCTCGGAGGTAGAATGCCCCTGGGTTCAATCCTCAGTACCGCAAAATAAATAAATAAATAAATAAATAAATAAATAAATAAATAAAAAAAATAGGGCTGCAGGTGTAGCTTGGAGGTAGAATGCCTCTGGGTTCAATCCTTAGTACAACACACACACACACACACACACACACACACACACACACACACTAAAAAAATTAAAAGGGCTGGAGATGTAGCTCAAAGGTAGGATACCCCTGGATTCAATCCCCAGTACCTAAAATAAAATAAATTAAAATTAAATAAAAAGTTCTACAAAATACATCCAACAACAGAGAAACAATCCTATAGAAATAACATATATTTAGTAACTTCATTCAAAATTTATTATTTTTTTATATTTCTTCCAACAAGTAAATTAGGGCCAATACAAGAGTTAGAAGAGCACTCAGATCCCAGGGCACCAGTCAGTCTCCATAGGAGTGGTTCAATCCATACTTGACACCAGCCTCTTTTGCCCTCATCTAGGAAGTTGGAGGCACCAGCGTGAGGCTCCATCCATCCACCAGCGCACGCCGCCTTCCTCACTCTCCTAGACGTTTGACCAGCAGTGAGTGCACGGGGTGAGCTTTTATAAAACAGGCTGCGGCGCACAGTGTGACAGGCTCATCCTCCAGCTTGCACGGGGCAGCCATGCTCAACCACAGCGCCCCCGCGGGCTTCCTGCTTCTGGGCTTCTCTGAGCACCCAGGGCTGGAGCACATCCTCTTCGTGGTGGTCTTGACTTCCTACCTCCTGACGCTGGTGGGCAACACGCTCATCATCCTGCTGTCTGTGCTGGACCCCAGGCTGCACTCGCCCATGTACTTCTTCCTCTCCAACCTCTCCTTCCTGGACCTCTGCTTCACCACGAGTTGTGTCCCCCAGATGCTGGTCCACCTCTGGGGCCCCGAGAAGACCATCAGCTTCCTTGGCTGCTCCGCCCAGCTCTTCATCTTCCTGTTCCTTGGGAGCACCGAGTGCATCCTCCTGGCAGTGATGGCCTTCGATCGCTATGTGGCTGTCTGCCAGCCCCTCCACTACGCCACCATCGTCCACCCCCGCCTGTGCCGCCAGCTGGCGGCTGTGGCTGGATCATCGGGTTGGTGGAGTCCGTGGTCCAGACACCACCCACCCTGCGCCTGCCCTTCTGTCCCCACCATCAGGTGGATGACTTTGTGTGTGAGGTCCCAGCTTTAATCAGACTCTCCTGTGGGGACACCACGTACAATGAGATCCAGATGGCCGTTGCCAGTGTCCTCATCTTGGTCGTGCCTCTCGGCCTCATCCTGGCGTCTTACGGTGCCATTGCCCAGGCAGTGCTGAGGATGAACTCTGCAAAGGGGCGAAGGAAAGCTTTTGGGACCTGCTCCTCTCATCTCATTGTGGTCACTCTCTTCTATGGCCCAGCCAGTATTGTCTATCTCCAGCCCAAAAATCCCTACGCCCGAAAGAGGGGCAAGTTCTTCGGTCTCTTCTACGCAGTGGGCACTCCTTGTCTGAACCCTCTCATATACACCTTGAGGAACAAGGAGGTAAAGAGGGCATTCAGGAGGCTGCTGGGGAAGGAGGTGGAGCCCAGACAAAGCTGAGGGGCAGCCACTTAATGTACTTTAAAATGGAGAGGAAGCCAGGCATGGTGGTGCACACCTGTTATCCCAGTACTTGGGAGTCGAGACAGGAGGATGGCAGGTTCGTGGGCATCCTTAGCTATTCAGGGAGACCCTGTTTCAAAATAAAAGAGGGATGTAGCTTGGAGGTAGAACTCCCCTGGGTTCAATCATCAGTACCAATAACAATAATAATAAAAAATTCTGAGAGGAGATTCTACATGCATTTATCAGGAATTTTGAGTTCTGCACCCCTCTGCCTTCTTCAAACCCATCATGCTACAGGAATGGATGATACGTGTGTGTGTGTGTGTGTGTGTGTGTGTGTGTGTGTGTGTATGTGTGTGTGTGTGTGTGTGTGTGAGAGAGAGAGAGAGAGAGAGAGAGAGAGAGAGAGAGAGAGAGAGAGAGAGAGAGAGAGAGAGAGAGAGAGAGAGAAACTGACTGACTTTGAATTCTTATTTACTGAGGGTTGGAGTTAAAATTCAGTGGAGGCAGACCGGCGAGTGAGCAGCATAGCAAATCCTCTCCCAAAGCCATCAACATATCTGGGCAAAATTGAAACCACCATTTCAAGACACTGCGATTTAACCAAAGGTATACATGAAATTGAACCTTGTTCAGAACAGTGGGAGTTGCGGCTTTTTAGTCTAAGGCTGTTCCTACCTACCCTCCAGCTCCACGGCATGAATACACTGTTAGGCAGGGCACGTCATAGTGGTCAGGAGCTCTGCTGGGGACTGGGTTGACTCTACTTGAAGCAGAGAGGAAAACACTCCAGATTTGGAGCATTTTCAAAAACAAGAATGATCTCACTGGCAAGCAATTAGGAATGCCAACATCATGGCTAGTCTGAAGTTGCAGTATTGCTTGGGGCAAACAACAGACTGGCAAGTCAGCCAGAAATTTATCAAGGAGCTCTAGGTAACAAATGCACCAAAGCTGGCCTTGGAAAGACTTGTGGTCTGGAATACCACGCACATGTGTGCAATGGTGCACACATGTGAAGAGACTTAGTGTGCTACTTATTTTTGGTTGAACATAAGAACAGAAGGTAAAAGCCAATGCAAGGCAGGTGCGGTGATGCACGCCTGTAATCCCAGTTTTGGTAGGCTGAGACAGGAGGATTGCTGGTTCAAAGTTAGCCTCCACAACTTAGCAAGGCTCTCAGCAATCTAGTGAGACCCTGTTTTCAAATAAGAAATAAAAATAGGGCTTGGGGGTGTAGCTAGGAGGTAGAATGCCTCTGGGTTCAATCCCCAGTACCAAAAATAAAAAAGACAATGCAAACCAGGTGCAGTGGTGCACACCTGTAATCCCAGAATGTGGGAGGCTGAGACAGGAGGATTGCAGGTTTGAGGCCAATCTCAGCAATTTAGCGAGCCCCTCAACAACCTATTGAGACCCTGTTTCAAAATAAAAAATATAATAGGGCTATGGCTTGGAGGTAGAATGCCCCTGGGTTCAATATCCAGTAGGAGGAAGACAGAGAGAGAGAGAGAGAGAGAGAGAGAGAAAGAGAGAGAGAGAGAGAGAGAGAGAGAGAGAGAAGGAAGGAGGAGGAAATGAGAAAGAAAAAAAATGAAAATCAGGCTGGGGGTGTGGTTCAGAGGTAGAAAACCTCTGGGTTCAATCCCCAGTGACCCACCCTCCCCACACAGCCAATGAAGGTACACAAAGATCTATCAGCAAAGGGTGGAGCCTTACTAGTTCAAGGAGTACGCTGCAAATTGGAACCAGAGATTGTAAAAATTAATTAAAATCAGCAGTTAATCTGAACTTTGAAAGCATTTCCCAAGTCACAAACAGATCATGAAAGGATGGAACCTTTTTTTTTTTTTTTGCGATACTGGGGATTGAACCCAGGGGCATTCTACCTCTGAACTACACCCCCAGCCCTATTTTTTGTTCTTTATTTTGAAACAGGGTCTCACTAAATTGTGGAGGGCCTCACTAAGTAGCTGAGGCTGGCCGCGAACCTGTGATCCTCCAGTCTCAACCTCCCAAGTACTGGGATTACAAGCGTGCGCCACCACACCCGGCTTGGATGGAACCTTTTGTTTAAACACAACCTTCAAACAGTCACTGGCTGACCAAAAGCTGTGCTCTCCCTAAGGAAAAAACTAGGAAGCCAGACTCAAAAATCAAAACAAAACAAAAAAAGCTGGACCTGGTGCGGTGGCACATGTTTGTAATCCTAATACTTGGGAGTCTGAGAAAGGAGGATCACAGGTTCGAGGCTAGCCTGCAGTAACTTAGCAAGACCCCGTTTCCAAACAAAAAATAAAAAGGGCTAAAGGTGTAGTTCAGAACTAGACCTCTCCTGGGTTCAATCCCCAGTACTGAAAAGAAAAAAGAAAAGAGAAAAGAAAAAAAAGGGGGGGGGCTGGGGGTGGAACTCAGAGGTAGAATGTCCCTGGGTACAATTCCCAGTACCAAGAAAAGAGAAAAGGAAAGGAAAGAAATGAAAAGGAAAGAGAAAAGAAAAGGACAGGAAGCATGGCATTTGGGCCACTGAGTACCCTATTCCCGAAGCGCTGACCTGCCTGGGATCTGCGCGTGTGCGTCTGCGCATGCTTGGCGGGAGTTCTGGCCCGGGTTGTCCAGGTGTGGTAGGTAATGCCCGCGAAGATGCGGAAACCAGAAGAGGCCCGGGAGGAGGCCGGCGCGCTGGCCGGGAGGAGTTGGGCTGGCGCCGACATGTCTGGTCTGGAAGATTAGGACCGCGAGGAGGCGTGCACCAGGAAAGAGATGGAGATGAACCTGCGATCATGCGCGTCTTCCTCTGCAACCGCAGCCCGCGCGTCGTGCAGCCCGTGTGGCTCAACTTCTCCGGCGAGCCGCAGCCCCTGTGGACACTGCAGCCGGGCAGGCGCTGCCGCGTCTACAACTGCCGAGGTCACCTTTGGCTCTTCAGAGACGCAGGCACCGACGACGGGCTTCTGGTTAACCAGATTGAGTTATTTGTGCCATCTGCCAGTGTGGAAGGAAAGCCTATTTTGGCCAACATCACACTGCCAGTGTATACCCTGAAAGAGCGATGCCTGCAGGTTGTTCGAAGCCTAGTCTAACCCGAGAACTACCGGAGCCTGGATATCGTCAGATCACTCTATGAAGACCTGGAAGACCGCCCGACTGTGCAGAAAGACCTGGAGCGGCTGACACAGGCGCACATTGCAAATCTACAGCAGCAAGAAGAGACTGAAGAATGTAATTGAAATTAGCATTCATGCATCTCAGCTTTTGATAATACTGAGGAGTTTTTTTCTTTTGTATCTGGCATTGAACCCAAGTGCGTTTTACCTCTGAGCTACACTCCCAGCCCTTTTAATTTTTTATTTTTTGAAACAGGGTCTTGCTAAATCGCTGAGAGTCTCAAGTTGCTGAGGCTGGCCTCGAACTTGTGATCCTCCTGTCTCAGCCTCCCAAATACTGAGATTACAGGCATATGCCACCACGCCGGGCTGTGACGAGTTTTGATCTACATTTAGGACTGTTCACTTACTCTCATTTCAAAGTGCCGCGGTCTTGGAGTAAAATATACTCCATGGCTCAAAAGAAATTTAACCACCAGACCTTGTAATGTTTAGGGGCAAACATCACAAAATGTCAATACCTGGGCTCTCTAGAAGTACTTATCAGGAAAATACAGTTCCATTTTAACCTTCTAGTAAGTCAGGAAAGTTTCATTTTGCTGATGTTTATGTAAATAATTCAATGAGAATTGTATTGCAACCTGTGGCAATGAGAGATCTTGCTGCTGAAAACCCAGAACAAAGCAAAAAGACCGTGAGAAAAGACTGTGAAAATGATCGCAAAGGAAGAAAGGCACTCCCTGAAGTGTTATCCTGCTCCCCAGCCTATGGGTTTACCAAATTTGACCTGGTCTCAAACCCACCAATTGGTGGCATACACGACTGCTCCTGCACCCTCACCCCCTTCCTAGTCCCATAAAAAGCCCCACATCTGTAAGGAAGCAGGCTTCTGACTCTGGCAGTTTTCTCCCCAGTCAGTTGCTCCCTCCCAGGATTTTACCCCAAATAAAGCCTGTTCCTTGCTGTTGAGCTGTGTTTCTTTGTCCCTATATTTTCTAACATTTGGTGCTGAAACCTGGGAGGGAGTCCTTGGCCAGGTTTCTCTTGTAACCTGGAAAGCTCAGGCAGCTGCATCGACACAGGCAGGGCCAGTGCTCCTGGGCACAGGCAGCAGCAGCTCGTCCTGGGCTAACTCCCAGATCCTGAGAGATTTCTGGCTGGCCAACCTCCAGGGGACTAGTGCCATTTCTCCTCCCTGGTTTCTTCCCTCCTGGGTATGGCCAAAAGGATTGAGAGGGAGTGAGACAAAGTCCCAGCAGGAGTGTGGAAAGCCTGGCAGAGGCTTGCTCCCCGACTGCCCATCTGGGTGTTCCGGCTGACTGACTCCCTCTCTCCCCCTCTTCCTTTCATTCTTTCACAGGGTCCAGGCCAAGAAGATCATTTGCCAACCTGTGGTCCAGTCGCCCCACACCAGTCATAGATTCGGGTCTGGTAAGTCCTGTTCTGTCCGCCTCCTGTGTTACCCAGGAGGCACCGGAAATCCCCTTTCTGCCAAAATAGGCCTGGGGAATAGAAATTCAGGGACGCCTGACTTTCTGTTTCTGTCTCCTCCCATCCGCTTAGTGGATAATCCGACTCCTGTCACTTTCACTTGGGATGCCTTGTGAAAGCCGCGTCTGTCTTCCAGCATTGTGTCTTACCTGCCCATGGGTTCCCAAATTTCAAAAATTCCCCCTGAGTCCCCTCTGGCATGCCTTCTAAAACACCTTTCCACTTTGGGATTAAAGGGGGACTTAAGGCCAAATGCCTCTCTTTTTATTGTAACACAGCCTGGCCACAATATAAATTTGGTAGTGGAAGCCAGTGGCCTGAAAATGGCACATTTGACCCAAAAATTGTACTAGACTTAGATAACTTCATTGTCTGGAATGGAAAATGGCAGGAGGTCCCTTATATTCAAGCTTTTTCCTTCTCTGCCCTCCTTTCCTGCTCTCTGCCCTCTGTAAAAACTGCTCTCCCTGCTAAACCTTTATTCTGGATGCAAAACTTCCCAGAAAAAAAACCCTCTCCCAATACCTTTGATCTAGCCACCCCCACCTCCCATCCTCGCTATATTCCGCAAACCATCTTCCAGAGACTCTTTGTCCCCTAATTGATCTCCATACTAATTTTGCTCTCATAGCCACACCCCAGCCAGGGACTCCAGCCCCAATCCCTGTGAACAGTCAGAAAGCTATTTCTAGCTCAGCCAACTTTAAATAAGAATGGACAGCTGCAGCAGCATGCTCCTAAGCTCAGGTTACGTAGCTTAGAGAGCTAGTCAGAACTGAGCTACTTGGTTCACCTGGACTCTAAAAATTTGGGATAGCTACCACTGGCCAGTTTCTGGCAAGGGGATGGGGTTAAACCTTCACCTCACATGGTGTGGTAGGAAAGAGAACAAAGAAAAGCTCTCCGTGAGCCCAAACTTAATATGCATGAGAAGGGAGGTATATGCTTTAAAGCCACCCCTCTGGGCCCACCAACATGCTGGCTCTGGAAAGGGTAAATTCCCCTTTCCTTGGGGTGACTGATAACACCTCACACCTAGGCCTCTGCTGCTGCTGGTCAAACTCGCAAAGAACTTTTGCTCTGGGTAGATAATGTTTAAATATTTCTTGTAAAGGCCTATAAGATAATTCTATTTTCTAATGTTGTTTGTTTTCTTACACTGTAAAAGTCAATTCTAGGATTCTAGAGCTCTGAATTCTAAACCCTCTCAGGCAAGAAACAAAACAAGAGTCTTCTTAAGCAAGCCCCTATACAAATTTATAGCAGAATATAGCTTTTTATTACAGTAACTATGGTCGTTTCATTCTTTGAGCTCATGGATTTTTACAGCCCCTGGGTTCAATCCTCAGCACCAACAGAACTAAACCAAACAAACGGGTAGGGGCACTGGGATGGGTTTGCATGCATACATTTTCTGTTCAAATTTATTTTTGTTTTGTCTAACTAGAGGCTCTTCATGTGCATGTGGTCTTCTAGACTTCTTGGGGTATTTTGGAGCTTTCCAAGGCCCCATATGTCCACCTCATTCCCTGACATTTCTGTTTAAATGTCTCAGTTAACCTGCTGTTTGTATGAACTTTCAACTCTCGTCACAGACATCTCTGATGTTCAAGAATCGCCTATGATTATTTTTACTACTATCACCAGGAAAAAGACTGTTTTGTCTGGGCTAGCTCCAAGTCAGGTAATTAAGAACAGTTTTGTGAGTTCTAGGGAACAAGAAGACAAGTAAAAGTATGACAGCTTTTTAAAAAATAGGACATCGAACAATCTCTAACCTCTTTATGCCTGTTCCAGTGACTGTTTGTTAGTTTTCACCAAGATTGTGGGCTGTTGGATTTCAAGGCTATTGTGGAGATGGGGAGGGAGAAATGGAGTAAGGCAAGTTAAAATGCCCCAGAGATCACTGTTGTTAGTGATATTCAGCCATAATTCCTGAATAAACACTCCTCAGATTGTGGCAAGCCTTTGGTTAATTTCTGGAGTTCTGGAAAATTACTAATCTTGGCATTTTTTCCCAGGATTCATTTTTCTTTTATGGGGGAGATAATTTTTGGAAGTCCTTTATTCTGATATTTTTTTACTGTATGCTTTTTCATTTTATTGGATCCTTTAGGAATTACAATATACATACCTAATTTTTCAGTCTTCTTAGAACTAATAATTTACCACTTTATGTGGTAAATAGAAATCTTATTACTATATATATTTTATCATTATTATTTCATTCTATAATTGTCATATATATTATATCGTTTTGGTATTGGGGATTGAACTCAAAGGTGTTCTACCTCTGAGCTACACCCCCAGCCCTAATTTATTTTTTATTTTGAAACAAGCTCTCACTAAGTTGCTGAGGTTGGCCTCGAACCTTTGATCCTCCTGTCTCAGCCTCCCAAGTACTGGGATTACAGGTGTGTGCTACCATGCCTGGCCGTATTACCTTTTTGGGCATTGAAACTCCATCAGGGTTTTACTTTTTGGTTCTAAAAGTGATACATATTTTAAAGAACTTAAAAAAGATTTGTATTTACCAGAATAATTATTTCAGTTGCTTTCCCTTTATTTGTGATATTTGATGTTTCTCTCTGGTTTAATTTCCTCTTTGTTTTAAAGACTTCCTTTACCATTTCTTTTTGAGTAGGTCTCAAAAAGATAAATTCTCGTCATCTTCCTTCACTGAGAATATCTCTATTTCACCTTCATTTCTGAATAATATTTTAACTGTACATAGAATTGCCAAGGTGACTGTTGATTCTGAGGAATGGGGGTTAATGACATTTGCTGGCAGTCCAGAGTGAGGATCAGTGAATGTGTCTGGTCTAGGATCAGGTGGCTATGGAGGACCAGGCCCTTCTGCTGCTCCAAGACTCTAAAGCTTGATATAGCACTACACTGGAGGTGTAGAGAGATAGTGGTTCATTTTCCTCTGGCTCCTGTTCGGCAACCTGGGCACCCAGATATTTTGATCACCCAGGAGATAGATGTCCCCATAGGCTCTATATTGTGTGCTTATCTGATAGCAACAAAGTTCCCACTGGAGCATCTTGTTATAACACCAAGATTATATGATGTTTTTCTTTTCTTTCTGGGCTCCTTGGAGAAGGGAAGAAATACTATGAGTAAAATAGTCATATGTTGCTAAATGATGGGGAATGTATTCTGAGAAATGCAGTAGGTGATGCCATCATTGTGTGAACATCATTGAATGTACTAAAACAAATTAAGATGACTACCACACCACTAGGAGGTATAATACATGTAGCCATTATCACATACGTGGCCCATTGCTGACTGAAACATCGTTACATGGTGCATGACTGTAGTAAACTTTCCTTCTACTATTCTGCTTTTATTTTAATCTCAAGAACTATTACTAGTGATTATAGTGTGCCAGTGACTATATATGTTACATTGCTAGATTGCAAAACATAGAGCTTTATTTTGGTTTTAACCATCTATTGTATGTGATGAAGAACCTGGTTGAGATTCAGTTTCTCCTCTAGCTGCTATTTGAAGAATAAAAGAGGAAAGGGGAGGCCAATGAGTATTAAGAAGGGGCAGGTAGAGACAAAGGACCTTGAAGAAGAAGGAAAGAAGATTTGTGCCATGGATGGAAGGCTTAAGTCCCCTTCAAATTCATATGTTGAAATTGTAACCCCCAAAATGTTTGTCTTTGGAGGTGGGTCTTTTCTATTGGTGCATTGAAATTACACATCTAGTAAAGTTCTAAGTGATGTAGCCATACATGCACACAGCACTTGGTGTTTTCCTTCCGGATCCCATGCCCTCCTCCCCTCTCATATATGTTAGTGAGATTGGTAGCGATACATTCATATATAGACAGAATTATTTGAACTTCTTTCTTCATGAGTTCTCTTCTTTCCCTCCTCAATTCCCTCCCCCAATCCCCTTCTATTATTCTACTGGTCTCTCTTCTCATTTATCTAAAGTCCCTTTTGTTTCCTATTTTCTCTCTTAGCTTCTGCATATGAAAGAAAACATATGACCCTTGACTTTCTGTGACTGGCTGATCTCACTTAGCATAATATTCTCTAGTTCATCCATTTTCCTACAAATGACATAATTTTGTTCTTTTTTCATGACTGAAATTTTTGTTCTTTTTTATGGCTAAAATTCCATTGTGTGTATATGCCCCATTTTCATTATCCATTCATTTGTTGAAGGACACCTGGGTTGGTTCCATAATTTGGCTATTGTGAATTGTGCTGTAATGAATCTGGATATGCCTGTATCACTATAGTAAGTCTGACTTTAATTTATGGGAAAGATACCGAGGAGTGGTATAGCTGGGTCATATGATGGTTCCATTCTTAGCCTTTTGAGGAACCTCCATACTGATCTACATAGTGATTGTATTAATTTGTGGTCTCACCAACAGTGAATAAGAGTTCCTATTTCTCCATAGGTGGGGTCTTTGAGTGGTGATTAGGTCATTGAAGGAAAAACCCTTATATTTGGTATTAGTGGCCTTATAAAAGAGACCCCAGAGAGCTAGCTAACTCCTTTCATCCTGAAAAGACACAGCAAGAAGTCACCATTTATGAGTCAGAAAATGTACCTCACTAGACATAGAATCTGCCTTGATGCTAGACTTCACAGCCTCTAGAACGGTAGAAATACATTTCTGTAGTTAATAAGCTAGCAGGTTGATGGTATTTTGCTATAGAGGCTCAAATGGACTAAAGCAACACTGGTAGGAACCAGAAATAAAGACAGAGCCATCAGAGACACCCATGACAGGAAGGCAAACCTAAGACATGACTGGTTTGGCCATTAAAGAGAAAATGAAACACTTTTAAATCCAGACAGTTAATATTTACATACAAATGAAAAGAAGGAAAAGCCTGGGTCCCTGTCCCACACACCAAAAAGGATGAAATTGAAACAAAAGGGACAGATGACTGCAGTACTGTTGTAAGATGCCCCATTAGTGAGGAAACAGTTCTAGACTATAGTAAAGTCTCATGAAATTCTGCAGCTATATCCTTTTTCCGTAAAAAAAAAATTTTTTTGATGCTGGAATTGAAAGCAGAGATATTTTACCACGAGCTACACCCCCAGCCTTTTATTTTTTATTTTGAAATAGGGCCTCACTAAGTCGATGTGATCCTCTGGCCTCAGCCTCCCAAGTACTGGGATTATAGGTGTTGCCACTGTGCCCAGCTTCTGTAGCTATATCTTAATGGTATGGGACATAAAAGCTGATGCTCCATCATAATCTGGGAAGCTATAAGGAACTGTCTCACGACAGCCTCCCAGGGGATACAGGAAGGAGAGCGAGAGATGGCCTTGAGGCAGGTCCTGACAGCCCTCCCATCCTCTCATATTCCAGCAGGGTTGAAAGGCATCCTTGCAAGGCTCTGATGAGCTGCGGCTCAAGCCTTTGCTTGCATGGCCCAGTAGATAATGTGCAAGGTCTCCAGAATGCCACCATGGTGTGGTTCTCCTGCTGTGATATGACCATTGGAGAGATGATACAGCCAGAAATGGGCATAATGGAGTTAAGAAATCTATAGGAGCAGAGACAATGAAAACAGGATGGAGAAGAGAGGAAATACCAAGAGTGACAGGCACGATAATATGTGAACTGAGGAGGTTTTATGGAGATCTATCTATCTATCTATCTATCTATCATCTATCTATCTCTATCTCCTCTCTCTTTCTCTTGTGGTGCTGGAGATTAAATACAGGGTCATTCTACCTCCAAGCTACACCCCCAGCCCTATTTTATTTTTTATTTGGAAACAGGGTCTCACTAAGTTGCTGAGGGCCTCGCTAAATTGCTGAGGCTGGCTTCAAACCTGTGATTCTCCTGTTTCAGCCTCAGGAGTACTGGGATTACAGGCCAGCACCACATGCCCAGTGATACTCTACTGTATTGGACAGGGTTCACAAGATTAACAGAATTCACAGAATGAGTATATTTGAAAAAGGGATTTATCAGATGGGCTTACAGTTTGAAGCAATGTAGTCCCAGGTTCTGACTGCATGTGGAGAGTCAGAGGAACCAGTAGCTGGTCGAGCGGTCTAAGAGCTGGAGTCTTAGGATCGGAGCAACCACTAATTCATTCCCAGTCCAAGATGTGAAGATCAAGAAGCTCTTTGGAGAAATGATGGTGAAGTTTCAATTCGAAGGGCTGGAGGCCGAGAAGATCAAGAAGCTCTTCAGAGAAACGGCGAAGCCAGAGGCCGACGATCTCAGGCCAGAGCAGATGCGTTTTCCTCGGAAAGAGTCGCACACTCTCTACGCGGCTTCTCCCTCTTTAAGTCCAGCACCTATCAGAATCCTGCTGCCTACATTCAGGGCAGGGCTTTCTGTTTAATCTGCTGTTACACACCCAAAGTCACATGATCTTGAGTGTGTCATGATCAGGTCAAGTTGACAACCTAGATTGACTATCACATCTACCTTCTCTTATCTGAGTCTCTGCCTCTCTCTTAGATGCCACATAGACTCACTGACTACTGGAGTGGCTCAGGTGTGTGGGATGGAGAACCCAACATTCTTACAAATCATGAAGACACTCTTCTTGATTTAGAAAGCACATTAAGCAGTTGTCCTTCAACTCTCCCTGGACTCCCCTTCTTTCCCCAGCAGCCTCCTGAATGCCCTCCTTACGTCCTTGTTTCTCAAGGTGTATATGAGAGGGTTCAGAGAAGGAGTGCCCACTGCATAGAAGAGGCCGAAGAACTTGCCCCTCTCTCGGGCATAGGGATTTTTGGGCTGGAGGTAGACAGCAATGACGGAGCTGTAGAAGATGCCGACAACCATGAGATGGGAAGAGCAGGTGCCTAAAGCCTTTTTCCACGCCGTGGCGGAGTTCATCTTCAGCACTGCCCGGGCAATGGCACCGTAAGAGACCAGGATGAGGCTGAGAGGCACGACCACGATGATGACGCTGGACACAGCTAGCTGGATCTCATTGTAGGTGGTGTCCCCACAGGAGAGTCTGATTAGAGAAGGGACTTCACATAGAAAGTCATCTATCTGCCGGTGGGGACAGAAAGGCAGGCGCAGGGTGGGTGGTGTCTGGACTATGGATTGGACCAGACCCGTAATCCAGGCCACAGCCGCCAGCTGGCGGCACAGGCGGGGGTGGACGATGGTGGCGTAGTGGAGGGGCTGGCAGACGGCCACGTAGCGGTCGAAGGCCATCACTGTCAGGAGGATGCACTCGGTGCTCCCCAGAGACAGGAAGATGAAGAGCTGGACAAAGCAGCCGAGGAAGCTGATGGTCTTCTCGGGTCCCCAGAGGTGGACCAGCATCTGGGGGACACAACTCGTGGTGAAGCAGAGGTCCAGGAAGGAGAGGTTGGAGAGGAAGAAGTACATGGGCGAGTGCAGCCTGGGGTCCAGCGCGGACAGCAGGATGATGAGCGTGTTGCCCACCAGCGTCAGGAGGTAGGAAGTCAAGACCACCACGAAGAGGATGTGCTCCAGCCCTGGGTGCTCAGAGAAGCCCAGAAGCAGGAAGCCCGTGGGGGCGCTGTGGTTGAGCATGGCTGCCCCGTGCAAGCTGGAGGATGAGCCTTTCAGACTGTGCACCCCAGCCTGTTTTATAAAAGCTCACCCTGTATGCTTGTCAGGTCATATTAAGGAGACATTTGTCCTCTTCCTCTGCTATTGCAGGCTCCCATTCCCAGGCACATCATGATTCAACAGCTCCTTCCCTTCCCTTGCTCCTCCTGGTCAAAGGTTGTCTGGTGGGAGTGAGCACCCAGGAATGTGATAGGTAATGGCGGAGGGTCACACGAGTGCTCTGACCTCCTGGTTGAGGGCAAAGGTAGCTGACATAAAACATGGGTTAATTAATTACTCTCCACTAATTCAATAGTAACTTACTGAGCATATATTTTCCCCTGAAAACTAGTAATTCTGGATATTTCATTTTGTACATTCAGAAGAATTAGCAAAGAAATAACTTTTTTCTCCTTCCTTCCTTCCTTCCTTCCTTCCTTCCTTCCTTCCTTCCTCCCTTCCTCCTTCCCTCCCTCCCTCCCTCCCTCCTTCCCTTCCTCCCTTCTTCCCTTCCTTCCT
>PVJS01035481.1:0-11540 GCA_004027185.1 Glis glis | reverse complement strand
AAAACTCAACTCATTATTTATCTAATCAAACCAACTTCTCCATCTTTACTGATGGCAGATGACCTACCCAGTGGTATAAGCTGGAAGTCTGGGAATTAGCCTGCATGTCTCTTTGATTTTTGCCCACCACTTCTTGTTAAACACTATGTTTTAAGATTCTGCTTCCAAAATAGCACATTAATTTATTGTCATATTTTCATTGTCATATTTCAGGCCCTCGCATTTTTTGTACTGCTTTGTTGGAGTCTGGTATGGCTATATCTGGCTTCATATCCCTCACTTCTGTCCTGTACACTGAAACCATTTTACTCAATTTCAGTGTCTGATATATCCTGTAAAACAAAGTCCATTCTCTTTAGCATGCCCTTTGGGAGCCTGGTCTCAATTGCCATGGCTCCTGCCTGTTTTCCTGCTTCATCTCTGAATATGCCTGCTATGGCTCTCAGTTGTGCTAAGATAGTTTCCTCAGTAGATTAGATATTTTTTCCTGGCCTTTATGGTTTTTCTCATGTCATTTTGCTCTCCCTGACATGCTTCCTCCCTCTCCTATACACCTGCCAGATTTCTTTCATATTGAAAGTCAAGATTCAGGTAGCATAACCTCCTATGGAAAGCAAGCCCTCCATCAGAAGAGTTACAGGCTTCCTCATCTGTGCCACATACCACTCCTTTGCCCATTCCCTCTACTAGTGTACTCTTTTTTTTTGGTAGTTAAATTGTTCCTCACTAGTATAGTAGATTATAATATACCCTGTCAAGCCACTTAAGGCAGAAACCATGTACCCTTGTTATTTCCTCAGGCTAGAAAGTAATGCTAATATATGTAGTAGATGCTTAACAAACATTTCTTGACTAGGTGAATGAATAATGAGTAAATAAATGAAGCATTTCAAAACATAAAAAAAAAATAAAATAAAATATGTTTTCTGGGTAAATGTGCCCCCAAGGGTGTTAGTAGCATCAAAAAAATCCCCCGAACATTTTCTTTAATACAATAAACTTGAGAATCATATTTTTATAACCTTTAAAAAAAAATAAATGAAGCATTTCATGCTGAAAAGTAAAAACAGGGTTTATCTTTAAGAAAAAAGCTCAGAATTTGGAGTTAAGAAAATTGAATCCGAGTCCTGCCACCAACTTAGTGATTGTATAATGTTAGATACATTACTTCCCTTCTCCAAGCTTCAATTCTTTTGCAAAATGAAGGTGATAGTACTAGTAATTGTAATAGTAGTAGAAGTACTAGTGGTAGTTATAATAATAAAGGTGATTTTTATTTTTATTTATTTATTTATTTATTTATTTATTTATTTATTTATTTTGCAGTACTGGGGAATGAACCCAGGGGCGTTCTACCTCCAAGCTACACCCCCGGCCCTATTTTTTATGCTTTATTTTGAAACCGGGTCTCACGAAGTTGTGGAGGCCTCACTAAGTAGCTGAGGCTGGCCGTGAACCCTGATCATCCGGTCTCAGCTTCCCAAGTACTAGGATTACAAGCATGCACCACCACACCCGGCTTAAAGATGATTTTTAAATAAATACCCTGCAAATTTTGGTTAATATTATTATCAGTAATAAAAAGAACTCTGTATGTGCAGGCTGCACATGTGTAAATGCACTCACTGCATATGTAGTGCTCATTTTAGTAGGAGGAAAGTTATTAAAACTTAGGGTAGCCAGGCATGGTGACTCACACTTGTAATCCCAGCTACTCAGGAGACTGGTGCAGGAGGATTGCAAGTTCAAGGCCAGCCTGGGCAACTCAGTGAGACCCTGTCTCAAAGTAAAACAAGAGATGCGGATGTAGCTCTATGGTAGAGCATCCCTGGGTTCAATTCCTAGTATGAGACAAGGAGACAGGGGCAGGCAGGCACGCGCCTGCAGGCCGATGAACTTTGGCTAGACATACCCACTAATTCTAAGATTTACCTGTTTTTGCTATAATTTGGTTGCATTATTGACCCATTGCTTTACTGTTGCATTGTCTCATCACATGTTCAGACACTGAAGATAGGTCAGGGTGAGTCAGTTTTAGAAAATAGCCTTCCCTGAAAGTAGTCCATAGTGTTTATGGTCGATGATGTGAACTTTCCAGGATGATGAAGCATGCAGATGTTAACAGAGTTCCATGTTATTTTCTCATGTGGTTTGACTTTTCTAACTATTGTTGGTGACAAACTTGTGTACCCCAATCCACCCTGTTTTCCATGTTTTCTCTACAGAAATGTATAGTTAGAGCTCTGATGACTAATGTGTTTTCAAGAAATGCTCCTCTAACCTTTGAGTCTGATGGGCAGATTGAGCATTTTAAGCTGCAGCTTTTTCACTGCGTCTGGATGACTGTATGTTCCTACCAAATGAATCACATTATGAATATGTTGAGCTTATAAATACAACTTTTTATAGGAAGCTTTTATATTCTGAAACGAAATTACTTTCATAGTACTTTCCAAATTTTCTGAGAAGAAGCTTTCCATTAAGCCCTAAAAATTCTTCTTTTCCCTTATCACTTGTACTGCATTTTAATCACATTTTTGGCTTTATTTTCTTCATTTTTTTCCATAGAGTTTCTTAATTTCATTGTTTTACCCTTCCTTTTAGATGGGTGAAGCAGTCATAACAAATTTTAGGTTGATAAAAGGGACAGCAGCTAGGTAGATATTGGTAGATATTAGAGCACTAAATTACTAGTACCCACACTTCTTCTTGTTATAGTCCATCTAAGGCTTGTGGCAGAGATGTGCTACAGTGGCATTTTCTCCAGGGAAGACTTTTAATCAAATGTACATGTGTGCATAATTGAATTCAGTATTTGTCATCAAATTGTATTTGCATTTAACCTAGAGGCTCAACCGTGTATTTCTTTGGACATTTTTAATTGTTAAGAATCATGGTTGGGTTTTGATCAATGTGTATACCCTCAAGTTCCTATTCAACTACATTGTGGCTTTTTTTTCTTCAAGACATTAACAACACATAGGTGCTCAGAATGGTTAAGATGGTTTCATTAGAACCTTAGTGGCCATCATGTATCATATTATAGAATGCAGATATATCCTATATTTCCTCTTCCCCTATTTGGCTTGCATTGAATATAAATTCCTTGCATTTATATTTATTTCATGTAAGCTTAAAGATCCTGTTTTATGCTCAGCATCATTTTTCTTCCTCATAAGAATGGTTATTATAAAGCCAGGCATGGTGGCACATGCTTGTAATCCCAGTACTTGGGAGGCTGAGACAGGAGAATCGCAGGTTTGTGGCCAGCCTCAGCTACTTAGTGAGGCCCTCCACAACTTAGTGAGATCCTGTTTCAAAATAAATAAAATAGGGCTGGGGGTGTAGCTCGGAGGTAGAATGCCCCTGAGTTCAATCCCCAGTAAAACACACACACACACACAATGATTATTATAAAACCCAAGTTTGAGCTGGGCATGGTGGCACATGCCTGTAATCCCAGCTACTCGGGAGGCTGTGGCAGGATTGCCAGTTCTAGGCCAGCCTGGGCAATTTAGTGAGATCCTTTCTTAAAAAGAGGGGGGCAGAGGTGTAGCTCAGTGGTAGAGCACCCCTGAATTCAACTGAATTCAATCCCCAGTGCCACTGCCACCACCACTACCACACTACCACTACCAACAACTAAACAAAACCAAGTTTGAGCAGCTGATAACAGTGGCTGCTATTGAACACAAACGTTGTACGAAAGTCATGGAAAAACCCTTGGAAAGGCAGTTAGGGGATGAAGTTCCAGGTCTGTCTGTGCACTTGACTTGCTATATTGTCTTTGTTAATAATAACCTAACAATAACAATAACATCTTAATTTATACAATACACCACAATTTGCCAAGCAATTTTACAGAAAGTATATTGGACAGAGACGTGATTATTGCCATTTTATGATGGGGAAACTTAAAGCCCAAGGAGTGTAAGAGATTTGTTCAAGTTCACATACCTGGCAAAGGCTATGACCAGGGCTGATTTTTATTCCACTGTTTCCTTTTCAGTTATATCATACTACCTCTAGTTTTACCTTTTATGGGTATAACTTATAAAATGTGGGGGGCTGGACTGGATCAGTGATTTGCCAAGAGTCAGGATTTTCTAGAGTGGCCCAGGTTTGTTTGTGGAATGAGGATTGACATATGGGGAAACCTAGTTTAGGCTGGGCACCAGAAGGAACATACTGACATGAGGGCATTTTGGGTTTTTTTTCTGCGTTTGTTATTGATGGATGATTTTTGTGTTTTATTAATGTGATGGGGCAAAAAGAAAGTGGAAATGCACCTGATATAAGCTTTCATTTTGTTTTGTATTATTTAAAAAAAATGGGGTGGATTCCACAGTTAACTTTAAAAAAGTTTGAAAGATACTGGATTTGTTGATTTCTGAGGCAGGTTTCAGTCTTTGAGTTTGTTGTAAAATTATCACACCCTTAACTTTGGTAGTGTTACCAGATAGACCTGTGGCAGCTTTACAGAGATTGCAAACTCTCATCAGCTTTGAGTTACAGGCACTTAGCCGGGCATGGTGGCGCATGCTTGTAGTCTCAGTACTTGGGAGGCTGAGACCGGAGGATCCCGGTTCGCAGCCAGCCTCAGCTAATTAATGAGGCCCTCTGCAACTTCGTGAGACCCAGTTTCAAAATAAAGGATAAAAAATAGGGCTGGGGGTGTAGCTCGGAGGTAGAATGCCCCTGGGTTCAATTCCTGGTACGTCGCAAGAAGAAAAAAAAAAGAGTTACAGGCACTATCGAAGCCCTGTTTATATTCCAAGATAGTGTTTGTTCTTATTTGCTAAAGTGGCAATTGTTAGTAGTCTTTAGGGAAAAGAGGCACAATGTCAGAAATGAGCATGGATAATTATGTTTATATAGCCAGTGTTTGTAGTCATTTTTTAAAAGACTGCTAGTAAGTATAACTAACTTTAGAGTGGCACTAGAGTTATTTTAAAAAAATGAACATGTTGTACATTAGCCTACACTAGTTATCTTGGGTGTTATTTAAGTTTTCTACAGTCAGCCAATGGTTAAACCATGCATTTCTATTAGGGAGTTCTTCTTGCTTCTAGAGTAAAGATGTTTTAATCCTTGAAACAGAGCTACTTATTTATTTCTGGGTATGTTTGTTTATTTCTGAACAAACTACACCTGTCTGGTTAGCTAAAATATCCCAGGGGCATTTTGCCTCTGGGCTATACCACCAGCCCTTTTGTATGTTTGTTTGTTTTTGTTTTGAAACAGGGTCTCACTAGGTTGCTGAGAGTCTCCCTAAATTGCTAAAGCTAGTCTTGAACCTGTAATCCTCCTGTCTCACCCTCCCAAATACTGGGATTATAGTCATGCACTGCCACACCTGGCCTAAAATATTCTTTAGCTACTTGCAGATTAAAGTGCCAATTTCCATTTATAATATTTGTTACTGACATTTGTACCATTTTACATTTCCTTTTTTGCCCTCGACATTCTGATAAGCATCTCACTGATGACTATGATAGATTAATTTGTGCCACAAAGTTACCAGTGAAATGTCAGTTCATTGCTTCTTGTCTTAATCTGCCTCCAAGGAGACCATCTCTGATGCCTTTGGCACAGGGATAGTTTGATTCGCTTTACTGATGTATGAGGCAGCTCTAGTTGGTGGATGTGATTTACAGACTCACAGGTGGATGCAGGTGTCCACACTGACCTGGGTCTGTCTCCTTTCTACTTAGTGGAAGCTGTGAAAGTACCATGGGTATTCATTCTTCATGAATTTATTAATACACAAAAGTTGGAACTGTGAACTATGGGGAGAAAAAAAAAACAAAGCAAGTTCTTTTTTTGGTATGATATGGGTCTTACTACCCTTACTAATTCCTAACTCGTAGGTTATAATGAATCATTATAACCACCACCTTAATCAAAATAGAGAAAATTTCTGTAATCCAAATAGTTCCCTTTTGCCTCTTTCCAGTAAGTCTTCAAATTTACTTGTATGATAAAAGAATTTTGACATACAGAAGTTTGAAATGATCAGACCTTTCTTTCTATAGCAAGTGGTAGTATAAATAATAAAGGCTTATTTTAAGCTAACTTTTCTTTGTATGCAGGTCTGTTATAAGCAGAAAGTATTCAAAAGATGGTTTCTTAACTAATTAGTGAATTTGTGTAGAGGGTGTTATTGGGGATTAAACTCAGGGCCTTGTGCATGCTGGCAAGTACTATACCACTGAACTACTTCCTCAGCTCTTTTTTTTTTGTGATGCTGGGGATTGAACCCAGGGGCATCCTACCTCTGAGCTACACCCCCAGCCCTATTTTATTTTTTATTTGGAAACAGGGTATTTATGTTTTTTAATTTTTTGTTTTTATGGTGCTAAGGATTGAACCCAGGAACATTCTACCTCTGAGCTATACCCTCAGCCCTATTTTATTTTTTATTTGGAAACAGGGTCTCACTAAGTTACTGAGAGCCTCCCTATATTGCTGAGGCTGGCTTTTGATATGCGATCCTACTGTCTCAGCCTCTCAAATACTGGGATTACAGGTGTGTACCACCATGTCTGGCTTAATGGAATTTTTGATAACAGTTGATAAATACTTTGGTAAGCAAAGTAGCCCTGCTACCTTTGGTAAGACTTTTGTTTTAAAACATTAATCTCTGGGCTAGGGATATAGCTCTGTGGTAGAGTGCTTTCTTAGCATGCATGAGGCCCTAGTTTCCATCCCCAGCACCACAAACAAAATAAAACAAAATACATAATTCCTTATGTGTGAAATTGAGGGCAGCTTTGTCTATAATAAAGTGGTAAACAGAGGGCAGCAAGTAGTTTTTTTTTCAAAAAATGTATATACCAAGTAAAAGGCGAGAGACTATTTGTCTAGTCAGGTCCTTACTTTTTTGTATCTCTAGGATAACAGCTCCTTATTTGTGAAACATCATTTACCTCACTAGGCTGCTGTGGACTTTGGTTAATGTTTGGACATTTTTGTGTAAAGAGTGGTGTCCTGTCCATGTGTTCTGACCAAGGCGATTGAGCAAATTTGTATTACGTGTAAGTGGCTGACCTCTGATAAGCACACTCTTTCTCTGACTTGTGAGTCCTTTTTTCCTTTGTGCAAATAGTTCTGATGGTTTAATGTTTACTTTGTACTGCACATGCCAAAGGCTTTTTTTTTCTAGTGTAGAAACTCCCCAGATGACCATGGGTGACCCAGGCCCTTCTCAAGGACTTGTGCATTGTGGGAAATGGCCAAGTTGGCTGTTTACTATTTTTTTCTGAACAAATTTCACCTGTGTACTTAGTGAAACCCGTAGTTTGGGGGGTTGTTGTTTCTCCGGTGTGTTTTTGTTTTAGGTAGTAGTAACTGAAGTGGTTCAGTGAGGCTTTTCCTTGGGTAAGGTACAGCTTTGATCTTCCATTCCCTTTCAAGTAGAAATAGTATATGGCCCCTTAGTACATGGCTCAGTGGAAGCAGTAAATAAAATAATTTTTTTAAATTTCCTTTTGTTTTATTAAGGATTCAGGGGCAGAAAAGTGACCCTGATGTTAGTTGTTATGAATGATTTCTTGAGACATTTTTTTTCTACTGTTGAACATAGTGTTTACCAGTGTTATCCATGTACATTTAGAAAAAATATTTTTCTTATTAAGAAAGGAAGAAACAACAACACACTCTCCACTGGGTTAAATTCAAAGTTCCATTAGTAGTTTAGTTTCATGTTAATAGATATTTTGTGTCTGGTACTGATAACATAGTCCCTGGAGAACAAGGTCACAGCAAAATGATACAAATGAATGAATACAGAAGAGTGGAAATGTGATATGAAATTCCTGCAGACTTCTTCATCTAGCCCCTGCCTTGTGTCAAGGGAAATGGGACTTACGTCACCATGCCTAATATAAGGCTCCTGGTCTACAGTTTCACTGCTCTTGAAATTGTGTGGGGCATTTGAGGCTTCTGTTTAATTGGTTCATTCCATTGGAGAGCTAAATACCACTTAAATTCAAAATGGCAAATTTCTCTTTATTCTTTGAAAAGATTTTTAAAGGGACACAAAACCTGTTGTTCTAGGGATTACAGTTTTTAAAATCTGTTTTGTTTAGTCTTATGTTTATGTAGCATCTAAGCATTACTTTGTGATCCTTAATACTTTTTATTATTCAGCTACTTGTTTGGATTAGTCCAGACCAAGTGTAAATTGGCAAAGTTCATGTCTATTTTACTATGTTTCTCTTTCTTAACAGGAAGTCAATAGGTAATTTACCTGTAATTTCTTAATTAAATTTGCTGCATCCTTCCGTTTGTCAACCACATTCAGAATATCAAGGTTCTTGATATAATCTCCATTGTGAACCTTAGTGACTAAAGCATTAGATTCTTTACTTGGAAAATATCATTTCCATTATATATCATTATCATTTAGAAAGCTTTGTAACTGCAGTATTTGGTATTGGCTTTCCTAAAGTCAAACCTTATTGATCACTTTTGAACAAAATCAGAATTAATGAAAATTTGATTGATGAGGGACTGAAACACATGTTTCTCAGTCTGTTAAGAAAGACTTGAACATTTTTCATTTATTTGAGGAAGGAAACAGTTCCAATGATGTTGTGTGCATATATGAAGATATCACTACCAATATCACTAACATGTACAGAGAAGGAGGAGGAGGAGCGGGGTGGGATGCAGAGGGAAATACTCCCAAGTGATATGTGCATGTTTTTGTTACTTTGAACCTCACTATGATATATAATTACAATGCACCAATAAAAGTCTATGAAGAAAGAGACTTGACTTCTAAGTTTAAATATTGGCAGAAAGAAGGAGCTTTCAGTTTCTCATGAGTTTTGTTAATTGTGAATGAGTCTTAACTGTTCATTGTGGAAGGAACTTTGTTCTGAACTCACTCAGCAGTTACTTACAGAACTGCCACGTATCCACCGTGACCTTCAGCAGGTCAGTTCTACTCTTGGGCTTCACATTCATTTGTAAAATTAGGACTCCCATTGTGATGTCTAGTGTCCATTTCATTTCTGAAATTCTATAATCTATCCATTTCCTTTAAAATGTTACAATAATTCAGTTTTTTTCCTTATTCAGAATTACTGTTCTCTGTGTCATGTGACTATAGCATTTATTCTTCTTGTTTCCTTCCCAACAACATTTGCCTACTTGCAGTGAATTGTGGGTTTATTATGCCAACAGGGAGCTCTTCCCTTCCTATTCCATTTGCTTACACCCTAAGTATCTTACAAAGATTATTAAGAGTAGTTGCTGCCATCAAACATAATCACCCTAGCCAGGTGTGGTGACATACACCTGTAATTCAAGTATTTGGGAGGCTGAGGGAAGAGACAAGCCTTAGCAACTTAGCAAGACACTCAGCAACTTAGCGTGACCATTTCAAAATGAAATAGGACTGGGTGTGTGGCTCGGAGGTAGAATGCCCTTGAGTTTAATCCCCAGTACCCCCCCCCAAATCAACCTAGGGCAAGGTCAACAGTTTTTTAAGAGTGGAGTTCTCTTCTAACAATGTCATTTGGTCAGAATTGATAAATACGGTCATATTCAGATATCAGCTGATATTCAATTCACATTATCTGGGATTTCATCCTTTCTCCTCTTACCCTTCCAGATTTTATGAGAATTTAAGAGCATCATTTCTTCCTACATTCTCAGTGAAAATCTGGCTATGAAGTATTCATATTTTCAAGTCCCATGGTATTTTCTCTCTATACTTTACCTATATCTAAAATAGTATTGCATAATACTATTTTATTTTTATTTTGAAACAGGATCTCACTAGGTTGATGAGAGTCTCACCACTTGCTGAGGCTGTCCTCAAACCTGCGACCCTCCTATCTCAGCCTCCCAAGTACAGGCATGTGCCACCACACCCAGCTCAAATGAGTTTTGATTCATGATACTTCTTTATACTTGCAGGTATTTTGATTCTCAAGATATGTCATATTAATTTAATACTCTTTTACCTTTAAGGAAGTTTTATAGGGCTGGGGGTATAGCTCAGTGTTAGAGCATGTGCTTAGTATATGTGAGGCCTTAGGTTTGATACCCAGCACTGCAAGGGGGGGGGGAGAAAAAGACAGACAAAAATTTTGAGACAAAATCTTTTTCCTCTTTGTTATATGTAAATTAAGAGGATTGACGTAAGTCAGTGGTTCTGGATTTTGATTCCTTGATTAATAGGGGTCTGAGTAAATACCAGTGGAAGTATTTATTTTTGGTTTGGAGAATTGAGTCCAGGATCATTCTGCCTCTGAGCTACATCCCCAGCCCTTTTAAAAAATTTTATTTTGACACAGGGTTTTGCTAAGTTACCAAGGCTGGCCTTGAACTTGTGGTTCTCCGGCCTCAGCCTCCCCAGTAGATAGGATTAAGGTAGAATTACAGGTGTGTGCTACTGCTCCTGGTGTTTTTTTTTTTAACTGAGAGAATTTATGCATTTTTGGATATGCCAAGGCTACACAAGTTAACCAACATATCAAGAATCCTTGCTTTTAACTAGAGATGTGTGAGAACTGAATTGAATAGCCTTGATCTATAATAAAAGATTTTGAATTTAATTTTTCAAAAGTGTGAACTCTTTGTTTATTGATAATCATAGTTTAGTATACAAAGTTTTGTAAAACATGACCTTCAGATTTTGATGTAGAAGCCAAGGAGGGACAAGCAGGAGTAGGAGGAAGGTATTAAATAACAAAAAATATCCTTGGTGATGAGCAAGTTGGGTACTTACCATTCTAATGACTTTTGCAACTACTAAAATATGAGTCAGTAAAAAAGATAATATTTGCTGCTTTGTTTCACTAAGCACCAAGGTGATTGATCTGGATGACGACAGAGGTTGAAAGGAGGGACAGAGAACCTTTGGTTGACTAAGGTAGTCAGAGAAGGAAGGCTGCCAAGGGTGAGTTAGCACTAAGCTATAAGAAGAATTTTGTTTATATGTGGGGAGAAAACTGGGAAAGTGGGAATTCTGGATGGAGCAATGTAAGCAAAGACCTGAACATAGAAAGTACAAATCATCTTTAGGGACAGCAAGTAGATCAGGTTAGCATTAGAAGATAATGGAAAAATAATTCAAGGCTGTAGTATGTCAGGGCTTCAAACATAAAGTCAAACACAGACAACTTTGGAAAAATTAACACCAGTGTGATGGTGGGGTGATGATTCTAGTTTCTTTATGGGTCTGTGCAGAGGCCGCTGACTTTAGGGTGGCCTTTGTGCTCTAATGGTGCCATCTGGCCCTTGTAAACATAAAGAAAATATTTTTTTTATAAAGGAATTTGAGGCCGGGTGTGGTGGCACACGCTTGTAATCCCAGTACTTTGGGAGGCGGAGACCGGAGGATCCCGGTTCGCGGCCAGCCTCAGCTCTCTCTGTCTCTCCCTGTCTCTCTCTCTCTCTCTCTCTCTCTCTCTCTCTCCTCTCTCTCTCTCCTCTCTCTCTCTGTCTCTCTCTGTCTCTCTCCTACCCCCTGTCTCTCTCTCTACTTAGTGAGGCCCTCCGCAACTTCGTGAGACCTGGTTTCA
>PVJS01035480.1:0-20984 GCA_004027185.1 Glis glis | reverse complement strand
TTTTTTTTTTTTTTGCCCCTGTATGTCACTCATTCTTTTTCTCTTGCTGCTTTTAGGATTCTTTCTTTGGCCTCTAATTATACATTAATTATTAAGTGGCATGGTGAGGTCCTTCTTTGGTCCTGTGTTAACGGTGTTCTATATGTCTCCTGTATGTGAATGTCCAAATCCTTTTCTATGTCCAAAAGTTTCTCTGTAATTATTTCTTTGAAGAGGTTTCTTGTACCTTTGGTCTGTGTTTCTAGCCCTTCTTTGATGCCTTTTATCCTTATATTAGGATGTCGTGTATTCTTCTATATTTCCTGGATGGCCAGGGAATATCTTCTGTATATCATTGACTGTGTTTTCAGTTTTGAATGAACTGTCTTCCAGGAGTCATACCCTGTTTTCCATGTGTTCAATCCTACTACAGTTGGTTTCTATTGCAATCTTTAATTTGTTTATTGATGCCTTCATTTCGTTCAGTGTTTCTTTCTGATTCTTTCTTAGAGCCTCAACTTCCTCCTTCATCTTCTCTATGCTTTCTTTGAAGCCTTTCATAATTCTGAATATCAAAATTCTGAATTCTCCATCTTCATTTCCTGTAGGTCAGTATCAATAATCTCACTTGATGCATTGTGAGTGTTTCTTGTTTCTTCACTGTTCCTCATTCTCGTATTTTTGGTGTTTTCAGTTTTGTGTTTCTGTTGCCTCTGCATCATCTTCCTTTCTATGAATAAGACGTCTGTCTTGATGGTCCCTGTAGACCCAATTGGGTCAGTGCACTGCAGGCTGTGGTTCCCTCCCATCCAGGTGACTGGGGTATGATGTATGTGTGTGGGGTATGCAGGTTCCGGAGCTCGGGTGTTGGCATATGAGTCGCACTTCAAGGCACGGTGTTGGATATGGGCTCCGAGGCGTGGGTGACGGTTCTGGAAGATGCCTGGTCTCCGAGGCATGGGTGCTGAGGTTCGCCCAGGGCCCACGGAATACACAAATGCTCCGGGTCTCTGTAGGTGTTGCAAGAGGTTGTCCAGGCTCTGATACACACACTGTGTATCTTGCGAGGGCCCAAGGGGGTGTGGACTCCGAGTATCAGGTGCCTGAGGGTGCATAGATGCTGAACCACTGCACAGAGGATTGCACGTGGGCCCTAGTGAGGTGTATGGGCTCCTGGGCCTGGGTGGAGGCACCAGAGCCTACCCTGGCTTTGAGATGGCGTGGAGGGTCGCGTGGTCTCAGGTGTCAGCGGCGGAATGTAGCTGGGCTCTGAAGCCCGGGCACAGAGGCTCCCTCACAGGTGAGAGAGGTGCAGGTTCTGGGTCTCGGGTAGCAGCACCGGAGGGCGTGGGGGTCCGATACGGGACTTGCAGGGCCGCCTGGGTCTCAGGTGGTGGTATTGGCGTCCGAGGTGGAGCACGGGGCTGCCCAGGTCATGCAGAATTGTGTGGCTGGCCTAGGTGGAATGCAGGGGGCTGCCCTTGTCGTGGTGGATGGCGCGTTAGCCTAGGTGGAGCGCTGGGGGCCGCCGTTGTCATGTGGGACTCTGTGGCTGGACTAGGTGGAGCGCAGGGGGCCACCTTTGTACCGCAGGATGGTGCAGCTGGTCTAGGTGGGGCGCAGGGGGATGCCCTTGTCATGCGGGATGGCACAGCTGGTCTAGGTGGAGCACAAGGGGCCGCCCTTTTCGGTCCTTGTGGCATGGGACAGCGCGGCTGGCTTAGGTGGTGTGGGGGGGGCACCTGGATCGTGGCTGGCGTGGGGCTCCAATGCTGGGTGTCGCATGGGCTCGTAGTGCGGTGTGGGGGAGGTGTGCCACTGTGGTGGGAGCTCGTGCTAGGGCAGTCTTTGAAGGATTTTCATGATCTGTTGTTGGGATGGCTCCGGTTTCTCCTCCTGATTTGCTGGTGGTGCCAGAGGCTATTAGCCCCGGCTGTAGGGTCCGGGGTAGGATGGCTGCTTACTGATCCTGCCTACACAGGATTTCAGCTTTCTGTGGGAATCTGTAGCTGGTAGGCTCTGTGTCTGTGTAGTTATACTCTGGTTGCTGGATTTGGGGTTTTGGTTCTTCTGTGGCTCTGTGACGTTGTTTGGTTCTGTGCCCCCAAGAAAATTTGAGACAGGCTCGTTCAGGAGCTCCTACTCCGTTGCCATCTTGAATCATCCCCCTAAACTCTTAAAAGGTCCAGTAAATCAAAGGAAACAAGTTTAACCTCTCACATGTCCATTTGCCCACCCCTCACAAAATTTCTATAAAAGAGGAGCCCTATACTACCAAAGCACATTTCTCTCTCACTTTGGGGGTGGTCCATGTTCTCTCTTGAATATGTTTTTCTTACTTTCCTCAATAAACCTCTGTTTATGTCTCTGATTAGCTCATTCTAAACTTTTTCCCATCACACACACCAAGGACTCCTCAGATCCTGTGTTGAGGAATCGACCCTCTCCTGTGACAATGTGATGGACAATTGTAAGCCATGTAAAGAAACAGTAAAATATAATTACACACGGGAGAATTACGACTCAACAGAAATGGACCCAAAACAACAGATATGATGAGATTAGCAGATGTGGCTATTACACAGCTATTAAAGTTATGTTAAAAGATTTAAAGAGAAACATGAATGTACATAGGACAGATGGAAGATATTAAAAAGAACCAATGCAAATTCTAGAGCTAAAAGACACCATATGCAAAATATAAATTTCACTGATCAGTGAACTTGAAGACAGGATAATATAAACTTTCCAAATAGGAACAGGAAGAATTGAAAAAGGGAGTAGGAGTCCACAGAGTATCTGTGAACCTTGGGACCAGATTAAGTATGAACAAATAAATAGAATATGGAAAAAATAAATAAAAGGAACAGGAGATCGAGGCAGAAAAATCATTTGAAGAAATAATGGCCACAAATTTTCCAAACTGATGATCCACAAAACTATGAATCTCAAGTACCATAAGTTGAAACCATAATATACTGGTGACAAATTCCTGAAATTTATTAGTAAGAAAGTGAAAATTGCAAAAGTAGCCATAAAGAAAAGAAACAATATATACAGAGGAGCAATGATAAGAATCAACACCAAATGAATTTCTTGTCTAAAACAGTGCAATTCACAAGCCAATAGAAAAAATAATGCTAAAACAGTCTGTCAAATCAGAATCCAATAGCCACTGGAAAACTCTTTAAAAATAATGCTGAACATTCCAGTTTCACCCTGGAAATGCAGGCAGTTGGAAAGAGTATCAATCCCATGGTTATGACAAGATAAACGCTAGAAAAACATGCAAATTTATGGCTTTTCTTGACCAATCAGGGAATGAAGGTGTTCAGGAAAACACCTATGAAACCCAGGGAGGCGCGTACAGTTGAAGGGGATCCCAAGGCCTCCGCACTGCTTTCCTGCATAGGTCCCAGCAAATGTTAATTAAGACATGAGAATTCTTGGTCAAATTTTTTTTTCTATGAATTGCTGAAGGCTGAGTGTGAGCTAGAATGAGAGTACAAGGCTGCTGGAGACATCAGACAAAGGGAGTGCTCATATTCCTGGGGGCTTCTCTGCCAGGATCCCCACCAAGGGAAGATGGGGGTGAACCTGCAAAAGCTCTCCCTTGGTCAGGCCACAGGAAGGGAACACGGTGCCCACCAACACTTCTCTGTGACTCCTATCCTTTGTGAGAGTAAGGTCATCTCCAGAAAGGTCATCCCAACCTGTGGGCAATGGAATCCTATTATACTTATGGCTACCACTGAGGCTCAACCCAGTACTGTCTCTTTGTCTCCTGTAAGGACTAAAATGTAAATCTGCAAGAGATAAGGTGCCAAAACTATATCCCAAGCTCACTGGTGGGAATCTACTACAGCTTGGGAGAAAAAGGGAAAAATGAGCTCTTTTTCTGAGGAAGGTGCAGAAATGTATGTTAAGCCAGCATTACTTCTTGAGGAAGAACAAGAACACGTGCCTCCTGCTGCCTGCCCACCACTGAGACTAAGCTAGACGTCAAAGAGAGCTCTGTGCCTGCTCCCTACAACCTTTGGCTCCCTAGCTAGAGTGGAGTAAAGTTAGCCATGGAATAAACAGTAGAGCCCTTGAGAGTCAGACTTCCTTGAGGGAGCAGTGGGAGAGAAAGACACAAGCACAGTTCATCACTCGATGGGTTTAAAGTCTCTGAAGCAATAGTGAACTTAAAAGCTAACCCCACTCCTGACAAAACATACGTACCCACATAAAGTCATAACAGAAGGAAAGTCGGGCTCATCTTCAAACACAGGAATATTTATTTGCCTATCCCTTGTCTTATACAATGTGTCTGTCTTTTTTCAAAAATTTTGAAAGACACAGAAAGGTAAGGGAAACACAGTCTGAATTGAAAAGGAAATCATCAGACCCACATTCAGATATGATACAGATAGTAAAACATGAAATAACTATGAATAAAATGTTAGTTCTAGCACAGTGGCTCTCAAATTGGGAAGGAGGGGGACATCTAACAATCTCTGGAGCATTCTGAGCTGCCTAGATTTGGGAGTGCTACTAGCATCTACTGGGTAGAAGCCAGAGATGCTGCTAAATATTCAATAATGCACAGAACAGCCCTTGACAACAAATTATCCAGCTTCAATAGTGTTGAAGCTGATAAGCTCTGCTCTAATGGAAAAAGTAAACAAAATGAACGATCAGATAGGAACATTCACCAGAGAGATGGAAACTATAAGAACAGATTTATGAGAAATACTAGACAATGAAAGGATGATAACAGAACAGAAGATCTCTGCTGGACTCATCAGTAGACCCAAGTAAATTATCGGATGAGTTAAAGACAGGTAGGAAGAACCCGAACTGAAATGCAAATAGGAAAGAGAGTGCGAAAACTCTAAAAGCAGAGCATGTAAGAGCTGTAAGAATATATCCAATAAAACGACATAAGTATAATTGGGATCAATAGGTGAAGAGAGAGAGAGAGAGAGAGAGAGAGAGAGGATAGAATAACTATTTGAAGAAATCATGGCCAATAATTTTCCAAAAGTATTGGTAGGCACTAAATTACAGTCCAAGAATCTCATAGACCATCAAGTAGAATATCAATATAAAAAATGCACACATGCACATGCACAGCACATCATATTCAAACTGCTAAAAATGAAAGGCAAAGGGCTCCATCCAGCAGTCTGTGTACTAACACACAGAAGAGTCAGAGAAGACTAGCATGGCCCTTCACAAGGTTGACAGCAAATGCAGTTAGCAAAACTGAACTGTACACTTAGATATAGTTAAAACAATAAACTAACAGTAAGTGATTTTAAACAACATTAAAAACAGCAAAAAAAAAGAAGAAAGTCTCATTAATTAGAAAGCATTTCTTCTCAAAAGGGATGGCAGGATGGCACTGAAAGTTGATTGGGGGTAGGAAGCCCTCCAAAACATACTGAGAGAAGTGTTATGCCTTGATATTTTATGACAATGATTCAAAAGAGAGTTTAAACTGATATGCTTTTAACTAAGTCTCGCATTCCCTTTCCTTCAAAATTCATTGAGCATTTACTATGCTCTCTTAAATCTAGGGATATAAAGGCAATGGACCAGAGTCTCCGGCTGTAGCTAAAGAAGTAAGCGGCAGGGGGCTGGTCTTATTTTCACATCCTGTGTGTTTATTGGTTTAGTCACTCTAGGGCAGTGGGCAGCTTTGTTGGATTTTAGTAATCGGTTTTCAATTCTCATTTATATCAAGGTCACAATTCCCCCAGAGCAATTTTTGGTACCAATACTCTGAAGATTCAAGCTGGGAGACCAAATGAGGTAGCAATAAAATATTGCTGTGCACATTTCTTAAAGTAGTACTCAGGTCAAACATTTTGTCTCTGGATTAGCACAAACATTGCAGCATCTCTGTAAAGGTAAGTGGTAGTTAATATTCCATACAAAGGTTGTTCAATTACCTAATTAGGATTAATCTTGTAGCCTTCCCTCTTCCTCAAATCAATATCAAGAAGCTTCTTTTCTTTTTACTTCTAGTGAAACGGGAAATCAATAGGACCAGATAATGTTAGCACAGAAAGCAACTTGACCAAAGGAAGAATATTCATGACTTTGGAGCTCAAGCCTAAGGAAAGAAGTAGTGATAGAGCCTTCCTGCTGCCCCTAAAACTGTCAATCTGATAACTCAATGCATCCTATCAAAAAAAAGTATTACTGTTGTTTTAGATGTACAAATTTGTGTAATGTTTTCAAAGGAATACTAATCTTTTGCAAATGTGCCAAGATAGGTACAAATAAACTTATATGATATCTGCAATTGGTTTGTGATTCCTTTGTTTGGTGGAGGGGTGGGAGGTGGGAGGTGGGTGGGACTGGGAAGAAACAAGACTGCCTTGGGTTGGTAACTCCTGAAGCTGGGTGGTGTGTCTGGAGACAGTGCCTGCCCCAACATGATATTTACAAAAATAGACACTCGGAGGGTGATCTGGGAACAGGCAGAGGTCATAAATGAGGTTCCTAGTTTGCAAGTGATGAACATTAAGCTCTAACTCAAACTAACTTTACCCCGCAGTCAAGGCAGGAATGGGCTTCAGCCATTGCTGGACTCAGGATCTCAAAGGATCTATCAGCGGGTTTTTTCTGTCCTTTCTCATGGAACTATTTTCCTCTCTGAGATTAATTGTATTCTTAAACGAGTTCCTTCCATATGACAGAAAAAATATAGCTGCAGGCTATTCTAGCCTTACAAGTAAGAATCTCACAGTAAAAAGAGTAATCTCTCCCCTACACGCTGCATTACATAATGAGCAGCGTCTACATCAAACTCACCAAAGGCTGTGGGTTGTTCCTACCTCCTCCATGTTTTCATGGGAAGAGTTGAAAGGGTTAACCAGATGAGGTCATCTCCCCCAGCTCAAAGAAAGGAGGCAAGACCCCAAGATGGGCAGGACAACTCCTTATATCAGCCTAAGGCCCCTCATGTTCCTGGCCTCTGGCACCTCTTCTCCTACCATCTTTTTCCTGCTCACTCTGTGGCAGCCATGCCATCCTTCCTGCCCTTCCTCAACTATCCAGGGCACTTCCTCACCTTAAGACTTGGGACTCTGGCTGGAATGTGCTTCCCCCTGGTTCCCTGTGGCTAACAGTCCATCTTCCTTCAGGGTTTTGCTTAGAATATTCAAATGCTATCTCCTATCCCTTCTTTCCAATCTCAGTTATCCTACTCCATTCCTCTTGTCTACAATGTTATTCATGTATTTCTTATGCTTGCCAATTTTTCTTTGCCTACCCCTTGGGGAAACAACAACAACAACAAAAAGAACCTTCAGGAGCACAGGAATTGTTGCTGTGTGTCTTGAACTCTCATTTGCTCATCTCTTGAGTCCTTGAAAAATAGTGCCAGGTAAGTGCTCACTAAATATTTAAATGTAAATGAATGAATGGACATAACAAGAATTATTAGCATTGGAGATAATAAGTTCTCAGAACAAAAAGTGACTCTGGTACCAGGGGAATGATTAAGGCTAAAGGATTTGGACAAGCACAATCAAATGCTATAATACAGGTGCATGTAGTCTTGCTTTCACTATCAGGAAAGGCTCCGTAGAGAAAGAGAGAGCTAAGAATGGGTCAGAATATTTAGGTGAAGTGTCTATTCAATTCAGTTGCCCATTTCTTGATTGGATTATTTGGGTGTTTTTTTTTAGTGTAAAGTATTTTAAGTTCTTTATATATTCTAGATTTTAGTTCTCTGTCAGAGGGATAGCTGGCAACGATCTTCTCCCATTCCGTAGGCTTTCTCTTTAGACTCTTGATAGTTTCCTTTGATGTGCAGAAACTTTTTAGTTAAGTGAGATTAGACAATCACAGAAAGTGAAGGGTCATATGTTTTATCTAATATGCACAAGCAAGGGAGTATAGGGATACCAGAGGGACTCCAGTTAATGGAGGAGAAACCTCAGTAGAGCCAGGGAGGTGATCTAAGGGACAGGGAGAGGGAAGACTGGGGTTCAGCAATGGAAAATCTACCATGGACTATGTGTACATATGTGAATATACCAACACCAGACTCAGTACTCTGTATTGGGAAAAGGGGAAATGGGAAGGGGAGCACCAAATGCCGTGTGCATGTATGCTACTTTCAACATGATTTCCATTATGATGTGAGACTATAATGCACCAATAAAAGCACATTAAAAAAGAAGACTATTTAGGTGAGGAGGGAAGTACAACAGGCAGAGGCGAGTGTGCAATGGTGTCAAGAGAGGGCACGTGAGGACCTTGGAGAAGTTTTTCTTTGGTTTGATGGAATTGTGCGCAGAAAAGAAGGAATAGAGATGCAGCTGGGAAGGAGCAGCCTGTGCTGTGGTCACAGGTTACAGTAACAAGTTTGGACTTCAGCCCGCGGGCATTGGAAAGCCAGTGAAGGATTTTACAAATGGAAGTGACATAATTGGGTTAATTTAAAAATGTTCTCTCTGGCTGTAGGATGAAAAACGGATCCCAAGAGATCAAGATGGGAGATGGAAAGTTCCAGGTAAAGCATTGCACAGGCAAAGGACTGGTTGAGATAGGGGACCACCTGCCTGGAGCCAGCAAGGGGCCAGGCAGGTCTTCTCAAGTGGTTTATAGCATATATTGTTTAGAGGTTACCAAGAACTCAATTAATATACTTCACTTTCTAAAAGTGCAAAGTTAACTATATAGCAAAAACAAAAACAAAAACAAAAGAGTTGTCAGTTTATGGTGTAGTTTCAGAAATTTTTAGTTATACCTCAAGCTGAAAGTTCCAAATTTTAGAGACTCTTTCGAGACATAATAACAGCTTGGTATCAGGGCAATGTGGATCTTCATGAAGGAAAAAATAAATGATAGAGTTCCTGCTTGGAATGCCTCATTGAGCAACACCTGAAGTCCAACCAAGTCTGTTCATATTTTATAATTACAGGTGACTCAGAGGCTCATTTTAGGCTTTTTAAAACATAGTAACAAAAATGATCATGTCTATTTTTTCCATCTATTTTCAGCATTTCCTTTATGACGAATAATGAACAAAAAAGAAAGGTGCCAGAAATCCTACATCTAGCTTTTATGAGATGTATGGTAACATTCAGTTTAATATGAGTCAAGTCCTCAGTAGATTTTAGGAAGGGAACTACCATAATATGACATTCTTACGGAGATGGTGGGAAGCCCACCTCTTTGAGCCAGGATCTCCACACCAGAAGCAAACCTACCAGCTGAAAGGCATGGACCTTAAAATCCATTATTTCCAAGTTTCATTTTATTTTGTGAAAGACAAAGGTTTGACCTTAAAGATCTATTCATTTTTCTCGAGTCCTCTGAAAATGTAGATAAACTTTTGACTTAGGATTGGAGATGTGACCTTTTTGTCGGCGTTGGGGGAGAGGAAGATGGTCCCTGGGTTATTCATTGGAGCACACAAATGAATGGAGCATCTACTTGGTGACTACTTCTTGCGAGCACCTTCCAGTAATGCATCTGTAATACAGGTAGATAATGTTGTCCTATTCTAAATTCCACTCTGGATTTTGCCAACCTTTTATCTCTACTACATTATTTTTTAAATTTAATGTTCTTACTCAAGGTTTCCTCTTTGTGTTGTCAAGTTGTATGAGGTTTTAACCAATGTTCTTTTTACCTGTTATATTCAATTGGCTAATATTTTGTTGAGAATTTGGAGATTGATGTTCATTTGAGATATTTGTCTGGAGTTTTTCTTTCTTGCCTTTACATGATTTTAGTACTAGAGTTATATTCTTCTTGTCTTTACATGGTTTTAGTATTAGATTTATATTATCCTCATAGAATGAATTAGAAAATACTCTCTCAACTTGTAATTTTTGGAAGAGATTATGGAAAATGTGTATCATTCTTTCCTTAAATGTTTGGTGGAATTAGCCAATGAAGCCATTTTTACTTAGTCATTTCTTTTTTAGAATAATATTAATTTCAGATTTAAATTCTTTAATAGATATAGCCTGTTCTGATTATCAGTTCTCCATATACGATTTATTGGGCAATGTATGTGACAAAGAATTGGTGCATTTCATCTAAACTGTCTTATTTGTAAGCATAGAGCTGTAGAGGGTTTTATTTTTTCTTTTTGTTTTTGGGCATTGAACCCTAGGGCTTTCTACTACTGAGCTATATCCCCAACCATATTTATGTATTTATTTATTTATTTTTAATTTTGAAACTGGGTCTCACAGTTTACCATGCTCTGGCCTTGAACCTGCTATCCTCCTGTTTCAGTCTCCCAAGTTCTGGGATTACAGACTTGTGCCATGGACATGTGCCCAGCTCATGGAGTTCTTCATAGTACTTCTTTATCAACCTTTCCATGGTCCTGGGATCAGAAGTTATGGCTAATCTTTCATTTCTAATATTAATAATTTGTGTCTTCTCTCTTTTTATTTATTTACAATTTGTTAGGGTTTGTTTGGTAGCCCAGAGTTTTATATATTTTGGTAAGCTATCCCTGAAAACTTGAATAAATATATATTTTGCTGTGATTGACTAGAGTATTATATAAATATCAATTCGATCATTTAATTGAATGCTGTTTATGTCAACTATATCCTTATTGATTTTCTTTCTGCTTGATTTATCAATCACTGAAAAGAAATGTTGAAGTCTCCAGCTAGTATTGTATTTGTGTCTTTTTTACTTGAAGTTCTACTAGTTATTGCCTTGAACCCTATTGTTAGATGCATACATGTTTAGCATTGATATGTCTTAGAGAATTCATCCCTGAGTCATTATAAAATGCCTTCTTTATCCCTAATAATATTCATTCTGCTGAAATGTGCTTTGTTTGAAATTAATACAGCCACTCCAGCTTTCTTTGATTGAACTTATCAAGGAATAAGCTCCTCTGTTACTTCACTTTTAACCTATATGCATCATCACATTCAAAGTGAGTGCCTTGTAGGCAACTTAGACAGCCATGCACCACATAAGGACTTTTCGGTCAATGATGGACCACATGAACAACACTGGTCCTACTCCATTTTATTATCTAATGGCACTGTAGCTGTTATAGTTTGTGTAAACACACTCTATGATATTCTCATAAATCACCTACCAATGCATTTCTGAAGATATCCCTTCACTAAGTGACACATGAATTATAAAACAAATATTAGTTATATAGGTGGATTAATACCTGAGTCCTTTTCTATTCATTGCACTTACTGTCTCTTTTTTCTACTCTCTTTTTCTGCTTTCTCTGGTTGTAATTGAGCAATTTATAGGGATTCTATTTTATCCCTTCTCTTATCATATCAATTACATCTTATTTTAATTTTAGTGGTTGCCTTAGAGTTTGCAATATACATTTTTAATTAATGTAAACCCATGTTCAAAAAATGCTGTATCACATAACATGTCATTCTGTTATCCTACAACAGCATTTTCACTGTTCCCCCATTCCATATGACATCTGTCCTTCACTTCACATATCCATGTGCTACAATCAACCAACATATTGCTAATATTATTACTTTAAACACTTACATCTTAAGTCATTTAAGAATAAGAAAACTAAGGATTTTATTTTACTTTCATTCATTCCCTCTCTATGTTCGTCCTTTATGCACTTCAAATTTCCGATCCACAGAAGTTTTCTTCTCACTAACATAGTACATAATATCT
This sequence comes from Glis glis, assembly GCA_004027185.1. NCBI lineage: Eukaryota > Metazoa > Chordata > Mammalia > Rodentia > Gliridae > Glis > Glis glis. The sequence goes on along the minus strand of PVJS01035480.1, from coordinate 9,350 downwards.
GTTACAGAGAAGGTCTGCAGGTAACGGATTCTCTCCATGTTTGATTACCTGAGGAATTCTTTATTTTCCCTTCACTTACATAGAATTCTACTTTGGTGGCATATTCCCGTTCCATGTTCAAATTTTATTCCACTCTCTTCTTGTTTGAATGATTTCTTATAAAATTCTTACCCTTAGGAAATAACTACGTAGTGTGTCCTTCACACCCCTCTTTTCTTTCCATACATTATTTTTGTCTATTCTTCTCTCATTTTGACTTTGCTAAGTCTTGGTACGTCAGTTTTTGGTATAAAGTGTCCTAGTCGGTGTTCCCTGAGCTCCTTACATCTAGGTTTTGGTGTCTGTCATTAGTTATGAAAATCTCTTGGTCATTGTTGCTTCTGATTTCTTTATCTCTGCTCTCTCTTGTTTCTCCCCTGATATTTAGTTACACCTATGTTTCAGCATTTTAAATTGCACCACAGTTCTTGCATGCTCGGTTCTTTTTTCCCCACTCTTTTTGCTTTTTGTATGTCAGTGTGCAGTCTCCTGATAAGCCCATCAAATACATTCTTTATTTCTGTCACCATTTTTTATTTCTAAGCATCTCCTTCTGAATCTTCCTTTGAATTACCTGTGTCCTTGCATGTTATCTACTTTTTGCATTGCAGACTTTAAGATATTAATAATACTTGTTTTAAATTCCCTATCCAATAAACCCAACATCAGTGTTATATCTGAGTCTTTCTGAGGCTTGCTTCATCTTGTCAGATTACATTTTTTTCTTTTCTTTTGGTGTGCCTTGTAATCTTTTATTCAGAGTTGAACTTGTGTCCTTCTGTCTCCTCTGTGGCCTTTGAGCTTCCTGAGGAGCTCTTCAGCTAGCGACTGTTTCTTTGAGCTCTTTCAGTTGTGTTCTGCTGCTATGCTGGGGCATGCTGCTATGGTAGAAGGAATAGGTAAGGGGAAGCATTCTATAATCCTAGAGTTCCATCTCAATGTTATAGTAGGCTTGTATTCCTGGGCTCCAGCATTTAGAGAGCATCTTACTTTTTATTATAATGTGTTTACAAGACAAGAAAAGTAGATGGGATTGGGGTAGGAGAAACATCCTTCCTCAAGGTGAGATAGTCTCTGGAAAAGTCTTTTTCCCTAGAGTCTAGACCTCTGTTTGGAGAATGCTCTGGGGATGTTTCATGATGGACTCTTGCCCTCCCCCAACAGAGCTACAAGTGGCTACTACTTAGGGGAACCTGGTGGTGTTCCTGGAAATTGACACACTGTCAAACTCCAAAGGTTTCTCTCTCATGTTAGTCCACATTCAGCTATTCATAAAAATTGCCATTTCAGTGTTCCTAAGAGTTGTTGGATCCATGTAAACATATCTCAGGTGTGATTCTGGATTTACCTGTCTCCTGAGATTTGGGGTTAAGAGTTTGCCCTGTAACCTCCGTTCTCTTTTGAATCCAAGAAAATTCTTTGACTTTCAGTTGCATTTTGTTGATTTGTTATTGTAAGCATAAGAATGAGAATTTTCATGACCTTTACCTGTTGGAGTTGAAACCAGAAATCCCGTAAAGTTACTTTCAAGGTCCCAAATATTTCACAAATGAGTTGAACTGCCTTCTCTGGTCATTGTTTCTATGATCTAAAGAAAAACATACACATCAGCACATCATCTCACATGGAGGCTTGACAGTCCCTTCACTGATCTGCCCACTCCAATCAGCTCTGCATACCAGCCAGAGGAATATTTTAAAATGCAATTTAAATCCGTTCCCTCCTTGCTTAAAGCTCATCAATGGTGGTCATGGAAAGTGAAAACTCTTCTATGTAAACTTTTTAGATTTTACAGATACAAAACCCATGACATGGTAGCTAATGAATGTGTGGTCCTATGAAGAAACAGATTTGGAGAGTTGACCACCAATGAGAGGTATGATAAAATACAAGATGGAAAATAGATGGATGCGTGTCAATAGAAAGAAAAAAGCTGAGAATGCCGAAAAATAAGTGTGGCTGTGTCAAAGTATATGAAATGAATACAGGTAAGGTATGAACACAAGGGTACTGATCACTTTTCAGAACCCTAGGATGATGGGATATGGAGGCACCAGATAGTCTAATGAGTAAGCTATGTGTAGCAGATGTGGAGGACAACAGAAAGTTGGATTTTTTTAATATACTTTTATTGGTGCATTTTAACCATACATCATGTTGAGGTTTAGTGTGATAGAAACATACATGCACACAGCACCCAGAGCATTTCAATATAAAGCCTGCCAAAGGAGAGTTGGATAGTTAGATATCATCCAGTACCATAAGCCTCAACAACTTTACCTGCTCCTGCCCCGGGGAATAAAAAAGAAAAAACAGAGCTGGGATAAACTTGACTGTCTAAAAGGGCTGGCCCAGAACAACTTAGGATGCAGGTACCAATCACAATGGAGATAAGAATGAGGGGAATGGGGTGAAAGTGTGCACGGTCAACTGTTGTCTGCGTGTTGTGTTACACAGGTGCTCAAAGAACGTAGATACCGATGTGCAAGTGGGTGAGTGAATAAATAAATCATTCAACTGGCTGGCTTCTAAATATTCACAACTCTATAGGTTTTAGATTTTACAATTTAGCCAAATGTTTTCCTGGGAAGAAGAATTACTTGGAAGATGAAGTGTTAATTGGAGGATGTGATATATAACAAATGTGCAAAAAAAGACGGCGCCCCATGTTGTCCTCACAGTTAAGAAGACACTGTGCCCTGCTGGCGCCTTAACCACCTTGTATGTTTCACAGCAGACCATCTATGTTAGAACCTGTGGATGAGCAAACTCACTTAGTACTGATGGTTTGTGAGATACTGCATCTGAGCCTCTTCTGTAATAGCGGAAATTAATCATGATTTTAATAAAAGAGTAGCAATTTTGTATAGACCTTTCCCTGGCCCAGAAATCATAATTCAAATTATATTTTCTAGTTCAAGAAATATTCCAGTGTTCATGCCAGCATTCGCACAGCATGTTTAAAGGCAGCAATTACTGAAACACACCTTACATGTCCATACATCGCTCAATTTAATAAAGGCCATGAGTACTTCTTCGTCATCTACATTTATCTGCATTGGACTTCTTTTAGTAGTTTAAATGTAAATCAGGGGAGGTAAAACAGTACAAAGAGAGAGCAGTACAAGAAAGACCAATATTACTTATGAATATGGATGCAAAATCCTGTACCTAAAATTAGCAAACCAAATGGAACAATGTATAAAAAACCACGTGCATATATGAAGTGATCACTTCAAATCTCATATAATGTAGAATTACAATGCACTAATAAAAGTATAAAAAAAGATGATGCACTGTGACCAAGGTGGGTTCATTTCAATTTAATATGTAATAAGGATTTGACATTTTAAAGTCAATTAATATCATTGATAGTAACAGATTAAGGTATCAAATGTTTTGGTCACCTCAATGGATGCAGAGAAAACAATTTGTAAAACATAACCTTCATTTGATATTAAAGGGACACAAGCAAAATATAATGAATCTTAGCAAATTAAGTTTAAAAAATAAAGAACTTCTTTGACCTTTTAAAGTATGTCAACAAAAAATTGCCTTTGAGATTAAAGAACAAAATATATAAAGATGTCTGTTTATCACTTCTATTCAAGAGTGTAGCGTGTGTTTTAGACAGTATTGTAAGACACAAAGAAGAAAATTTTAAATGCATGTGAATCAGAACAAACAAAAACAAAACTCTCTTTTACAGATGATTTGGTTGCATAACACAAAATAACAAAGATTATAGAGATAATACATTAGAATGAATAAAAATCAGTAACAAGGAAACTGGATAAAGACAATATTCAAAAGTCCTTTGCATGTTTACCTATCAGATGACAGAAGCTTAAAATGAGACATTCCAGAAAATAGAAAACTCAAATAGACAACAAATACATGAAAGTATGCTCAAGATTATTGACAGTTTGGAAAAGAGAAATGAAAATTCCATTGCAATCCTAAGAATTTGGCAAATATTAATTCATTGTATTAGGCTCTTTGGAGAGATAAAACCAACATAATTGATGAATTTATTGATAAGAGATGTATCAGGAGAATTGGCTCACAAGATTATAGAGGCTAAGAAACCCCACTTAAGTTCTCTGAGACTGGAGACCCTGGGCTCTGGTAGCCTGGCAGAGTCCAAGCGTGAAAAACTCAGAGTAAGGTCATCTGATGGCACATCTCCCAGTCTGAGGCTGAAAGTGGGGACACCTGAGGCCACAGGTGCACAACCTAAAGGCCAGCAAACGTGAAGATCTGATATTCAAGGGCAGGAGAAGAAGGTGCCAGCTGCAGGGAAGACAGAGAAAAAAATGTGCTTTCTCTCAGCCTGTTTGTTCTATTACCAGCTATCTCAATATCCCTCAATCTAGTCAAGTAGATACCTGACATTACCACAGATGCCTTATATTAAAAGATTAGAATATGGAGCTGTGGCAACTGTCGTACCTTGCAGGCAAGTGGGCAAATTGTTGGCTTAGTCCATTTGGTGCCGCTATAACAGTATACCTGATACTGAGTAATAGATAATGCATCGTTTTCCCATCTCTCTTTTTTTGTGTGTTTTATTGGTGCATTGTAATTGTACATGGCAGTGAGATTCATCGTGATATATTCATATATGCACATAACATTGCTTGGTCTGTTTCCTTCCCCAACCTCCCTTTTCCCTCCCTTCCTCCATCCCCCAATCTCTTTCCTTTATTTTGCTGGTCTCCTAAATTTCCATGAGTTCCTTTTCCTTCTCCCCTTTCTCTCTAACTTCCACATCGGAGAGAAAACATGTGGCCCTTGGTTTTCTATACTGTATAAAAATTGTCAGCGATGATTGTGGAGATGGGGAAGTCCAAGATCAAGTGGCTACCTCTGGGAAAGACCTTCCTTGCTGCATCATCACATGACGGGGGGAAGAGAGAGTAAGAGAGAGACAAACAGTAGTCAAATACATGCTTTCATAGAGAACCCATACCTGCAGTGATGAACCAACCCCATAATAACAGCAACAACCCATTCAAGAGGGCAGGACACACATGGGCTAATCACCTCTTAAAGGTCTCACCTCATGTGTGGGGGTATGTGTGTGAGTGTGTGTGTGTGTAATGCTGGGGACTGAACCTAGGGGCTTTCTACCTCTGAGATACACACTCAGCCCTATTTTATTTTTATTTTGAAACAGGTTTTGGCTAAGTTACCACCCACTGGTCTAAAACCTGCAATTCTCCTGTCTCAGCCTCCCAAGGACTGGGTCACCACCCCAGGCTCCCGCCTCTTAATACTGTTACCATAACAAATTCTACCATGAGTTGTGGAGGGAACATACACTCAATAAAAAGCAATTTTACATCCTTTTTAGGCTGAAAATAACACTGAGATATTATAGTAACCCTGTGTAGGTGAACTAAGAGACTGGTATAATAGTGTACAAAACAGCATTTCTGGTAACAGCCAAAATTTGGAAAAAAAACTTACAATTTCTATCAAAACTAGATTAAACAAATTATGGTAAACTTTATAGTGGAATTTTGCTAAGCAACAAAAGGATTGATAATACATTCATGGGCATTAACATAGATAAATCTTAGATGTATAATTTTTAGCAAAATAAGCAAGTCACAGAAGAATACATATGATATGGTTCTATTTATATGAATTTCAAAACGAGGCAAAAATCAAACATCCTATTCTTTAAATATTCATGCATAAGCGATAAAATCATATTTACAGAATGCAAGGGAATACTATTACAAATGTCATAATCAGCTCAAGGGAGAGGATGGGAAGATGCAATTGGCGAAGATAAAAAGTCTTGTTTTTTATCTTAGTGGTGATTACATAGATATTCACATTATTGTTGCTCTGTAAGATTTTCTTTTGGTATTTCCATACTTTCTTGTTTCATGTTGTATTTCTGATCAATAGGATCCTTATCAGACAATAAAATAAGGAGTAATATTGCATAGTATTAAGTTATAGACAGTATAACGTGCTGCTTAAAACCATGCATTGATTAGGATCACTAGAGAGTGAGTTGTAAACGTGGAGGAGTGGGGTGGAAGTTAATCTTGGAAAGGCAGATCCTAACAATGTGAATGGCTTTGGATGCTACCCAGGAGAGTGGAAGCCCTCTGTGGTCCAGTAGGAGATATCAAAAGTTTCTGAAAATAGATGTGATATTACAATACACATTTATCAAAAATTCTTCAAAGGAGTGTACACACACACACACACACACACACACACACACTACATAAAGCTATGAGAAGGGAGTATAGCAAATACTTAGGAATTCACTGAGTGAAGGGGGTTCATGGACTATAAGCTGTTTGTTTATTGGGAAAAAGGAAAATATATTTTTCTGCAGATATTTGTGTTCATTTTTTGAAGATACTCCTTTAGAGGAGCCTGGATAGGCAGGTGTTTTCTGCCTGGTGGTTGGACTTACACAAGAGGAGATGAGAGACAGTAAGAAAAAACAATGCAAGCCCAGGATCCCCTCTCCATGGGACTACAGAGTAAGCATATTTTTAGAGGCTATTTTTTACATGGCTCCCAACTACACAAGTATTCTTCATTGATATAGCGCCAAGATAATTTTTGTCAGTGGCTGTCTGGAGATAATTTAGTTTGCAGACCAATTTCTGCTTGAGGTTTCATCTAAACACAGAGGTTTCATTTTGATAACACATGAACAACAGATGTTATTCTTAATGAGCTGTCCTGGGGACCAAAAGAGGTTCCCCATGGCAACAACTGCCAGCAAAGAACAGGGGGTTCACATTTTCCCAATTATAGGGCTTCGTGATCAGATATGGTCCAGTATGCATTTTGATTTTATGAACATACTCTCAAAAAACAAAAGTTCTCTTCTAAGGTATGGTAATCCTATTTTAGTATTTACATATAATGTGCAGTATTATGGGATTTTTTTTCTAACATGAATTGTTTGTGCCTGTTCTGATAGCTGATCTTTGCTCATTTCGGTGCATTTTAACCTAATAGTACCATTAATGTTAATAGGAACTGCCAAGTTAAACCCATGCATGGCCAAGACTTTCATACATACATGTTTTTTATTAGTAGTATCATTCACAGATGGATCTTATATTATTATAAATAGATTTAACGAGATGAGGCCTACAACAAAAGGAGAATGAGGAAGGTAACACCATGGTTGTTAATTTAGGAACGGTGGAGAAACAATCAGAAAGACAAAGAAGCACATACAATGGTACACAGCTACTCAAAATGACAGGCCTCCTGCCCTGGACTGGGGCAAGATCATCCACGCCTACAGAGTGTGACTCCTCTGGGTATTTTCAAAGAACCCAGGGTTTGCAATCACACCTGTACTGAAGTTGCTCATGCTCCATTTCTCCAGGTAGGGTGAGAGCCCCGCAAGGTCTTCACGGAGTTCCAGTTGGTTTTATACATTACCAGCCCTTGGGCTCTGCTGAGATATGCAGGCTCCTCATGCCAGCTAAGAATGTGTTGACCTTCAGAGTGATATTTTTGAGTCTTTGTCCAATTGAGAGAAGAGACTTGAGAGTGTATAGAAGCACGCCTACTAGTGGCTACCTTCTACCTAGCACACCCCATAGAATGCAAGCAAAATACAAATGTGTAGGTATCTGCATTTCTCTTAGAAGGTGCTGTAGCCATGTGCCCATGTCGTTGCTGGAGATTCTTCCATGTCAGCTGCTTAGTAAGTCCTGCTCAAAGCCAACTGCCCTCTGGCCCTTCAGGCCCTTCTCAAAAACACCATTGGTCTTGTATCTTTCCTTCTTTTACGTGACATTTCACCTCCTTTATTTGAAAGATGAGCTAAAGAGCAGCCCAGGAGAAGAGATGTTTCCAGGCAGAGGAATGTGGATTACAGCACTGGAACTACCACGTGGTTCCCACTAAAAAGTGCTGAGTATCTTGCTGCTTTGTATTATTTTACCCCAAGAAAGGGATTACTTGCAAGTTTTAAAGATGGAGAAAATACATATTGCCACTCATTTCTCACCCTAACGTGAGATGATGAGCCCGATGAGCTGAAACAGAAGGTAAATTTGCATCCTATCACATTGTGATAGAGTGGCAGCTCAGAAGTCTCTTCTCCCAGCTGAAAACATGAGAATTCATGTTAGATACATCTCCTGGGAAATTTGTATACAAATATGCGTGCTTCTGTATAAACACACAGTTTCTATGTATACATATATGTATTTTCCAGTGTATATGTAACACTATATGTATATTACACTGTATATATAATTCTATTCCCATTCCCATCACCATTAGGATCAATCAGTCTCACCTTCGTCACCTCCCACTCCCGCAGCCTCTGTGGGCACACAGCTGTATGCATGCATCGCACCTTGTCGCCTCAGGCTGGAAGGCCAAGCCCCTTGTCCCTGTGTATGCGTCTCTCCAGTGCCCGAGGCTGCTGCCTCCTGATTCAATAGCACCAGGTCCTCAGCTCTCAACTCTAGTTTTTAAATCTCCCTTCATTTCTGGCACATCAGCACTTGTTTCTTTTTTCTGAACCCAGCTATGAATTTTGCTTTTAATGTTGCTGTTTTATCCAACATTTTATGTGTTTTGAACATGAGGGATTTGGTAGTAGTTCAATTTTATTGTGTTGCTGGAAACAAAGCCACATTTCCATTTCGCAGATGTAAATGCTGAGGTGCGGGGACTCGGTTCCTCCCTGAAGGCACTGAGCCAGCGGCGCTGGAACTGAGGATTACAGCACAGCCTCCCGCCAAAGCCCGCGTTCTTCCCACAATCCCTGCCATTGCCTCCTTTTGGGGGAGGTTAAATATTGATGGTTTATTTCAACATCACCATTCTTTCTGATTCTATACAATTTGGAATACTTAATTTCACCTTTCCTAAAATGGATGCAGAAAATATAAACGGGTATATGCCAGAGAACTGTTTTCATTTTCATTCCAATTTGGAGTTTTAATGTGAGCAACACTCTCAAGATTACACTGAGAGACAACAAAGCTTGGGGTTCAAGCCCAGGGCTACCTCTGCAAGATTTCTCCACCTGAACATTTTTTTTTTTTTTTGCAGTACCGGGGATTGAACCCAGGGGCGTTCTACCTCCGCGCTACGCCCCCGGCCCTATTTTTTATACTTTATTTTGAGACCGGGTCTCATGAAGTTGCGGAGGGCCTCACTAAGTAGAGAGAGAGAGAGAGAGAGAGAGAGAGAGAGCATGCACGCACGTGCGCAAGCTGAGGCTGGCGGAGAACCCTGATCCTCCTGTCTCCGCCTCCCAAAGTACTGGGATTACAAGCGTGCGCCACCACGCC
>PVJS01035479.1:0-20984 GCA_004027185.1 Glis glis | reverse complement strand
AGAGAGAGAGAGAGAGAGAGAGAGAGAGAGAGAGAGACAGGGAGAGAGAGAGAGAGAGAGTGAGAGCTGAGGCTGGCCGCGAACCTGGATCCTTCGGTCTCCGCCTCCCAAAGTACTGGGATTACAAGAGTGCCACCACGCCCGGCTACAAAGTAACATTTGCAGAAAGTTTTCCTTCTATCCTTTATACACTTGACAGATATTATATGATATTATGGATAGCTCAATCAATTACCTGATATTATTTATTGTTATTTACGGTGCAGGAAGCACTATGTTGACCATTGAACAGGGAATAAAACAGGTTATAACTTCCTTCATCCTTTATTATTTTTATGAAATCAGGGCAATTTTCTAAGCTTTATTGAGATTTCTCTAATGTTCTAGAATGTGTAGGATGTATAAAAGCGGAAACTATATTGTACTACATTGTACAGTGAGAGCGCATCTCTCAAGTGACATATTAATGAGATGTTTTAAGTAGGGCTAGGAATGTTTTTAAGGATTGCATTCTATCTGGTAGGAAAAAAAGGTATCAACTTTTAATTTAGAAAATGATCGAATTAAAAATTACATAAAACTGCCAAGTATAACAGGGATAATTATAGTAATTGCACTGTGATAAAGATATTAACATAGGAATATAATGGAATTGCTATTTCTGTCAGCTCACAGATACTGAGTTCAACAATTCCTGGAGTTCTAGTCCCAACAGGACAGTCTTTCTATCCCTTTTCTTTGTTTTTTACTTATATTTATAGCCACATAAATCCATTTTTCATGACTGGAGGGAACTTATTTGTTCCTTCTTTTATTGCTATGTTGTTCATATTAACTTCCTTTTTATGATTTATATTCTTATATCTAAAAATAGTTTTCATTTAGTTAGATGTTTAGAGAATTTTATTACTTCAAAATAGTTGCGCTTTGCGTACAGACTTGGTAGTTCCTCAATTTGAGCTTAGTTGATGCTGTTCTCATAACATATTTAGATAATGACATTGAAGACTCTAGGGTTTTATGTTACACAATTATATCCCTTCACTAAAGACAAGCATCTGAAGCTATGTGACTGCTTGGTGCTAGGTGTTTTGTGAAGCACACACACACCCGATTTTACCCACAGATGTACACAAGTACTTACGGCATTTTAGTGCTATTTCTATCACAATTTGAATTTTAAATAAAGTGAGTTAGATATTCAGTGATTTCAATGTAATTTACTAGGTATATTACTAAACTATTCGAGATGTATTAACAGAAGATTGAGTTTATACCAGAGGAAGCTGGGCTATGCATGAAGTTGGAATTGCCTCCCATGACTGTTAGAAGTATAAATATCCCCACAGAGAAGTGGAAATGCTCAGGCTAGGACAAGACAAAAAGTAAGAGAGAGAAGTCGTAAGTACATCAGTGTCATTTTATTTTATGACCATGATTCCTTCCTCCTTGTGGTTTCCTTGTGAAAGAGTAGGCAAGTCAATATTTTCAAATCTATGAAATTGGACGCTGGAGTCATTAGGGTGCGAATTATCAGAGAACATCAGGGACACACTGGCTCTGTGAATCCTGTAGGACACATTAGAGCAGTGCTCTGCCACCCTGAGACCCCAGCCCAGCAGAGACAGGAGCCTTACAGGACTCAAGGGTCAGTCCCAATTCAAAGGTAACCTTGCCTGGGCTGACCCCTCCCAATCAATTCTCAACTTCCTAGCTCCTTTCTTCCAATATAGATGTGCATTTCAAACTATGTTGGTTAAAATATAATAGTAGAAATCAGTTGTATCATGTGATTTTTGCTTTTCCACTGTGAAAATACATACTTGAGAAAGAATATTGTGATGGTAATTTTACCAGTCAGGTTTTACAGAGAAGGAAGGATTTACAATGTATACTTTGAATTTTTACTGTAACTTAAATACGTTCCATTTATCACTAGACTCATCAGTAGTTTTAACTATGTATGTTTATCAGACATTTTGGAACTGATTGTCCCTTTGGATCCAGCATAATAGAACACCTGCTGTTTTCCTACAGTTCTGTGGGGGTTTTACCCAACACCTACAGGAAAGAATGCATACCACTTAACTGTTGAGGTATTAATCATTAATGACTTCACTGTGAGCAAACACAGCTGTGATGCGTTCTCTCTGTCCTGTTGAATGTAATGCAGATTAGTACATGTCACAGTCAGCAAGGCTTGTGGTTATGTTGAATTTGATTCCTTACTATACACCCCATGTCTTCACCACTTCCCCTCTTCATCCAGGGTATTCAGGTAGGAATTTTGATGTAGTCAGTGCTGTTCCATTTGTCCTATGGTCTGTCCACTGGTATTCTAAAACGTCTCAATCCATTAACAACAGCACTCACACAGTGATAACCACAGAAGGAAAGAATCTGGTTAGATCTATATAGGAATAATCCACTGTGGTTAAACTTCTATCCCAAAGGAGGATCCTCAACAATTAATGCCAATGAATCTTTGAATTACTTTTGTGTATCTTTGGGTTTATTTTTGGATTGACCTCGTATAGGTTAATCCGAGTACATATGCTTTGAATTTCTTCTACATTGATTGTTTCCTTTAACACATTATCAGTTTTCCCATCTTTGCATATTTTATATCATATATCATTTGCATTTTGTACCTTTCTGGTAGGTGTTTCTTTGAGATTTACAAAGAATTTAAACTTTCTAATAAGACCAGGTGTAAGAAGACTGATTATGGATCTCATGAGGGATGGCTCTCGCCTCACAGATGGTACCTTTCTGCTGTGCTCTCCCATGGTGGGAGGGCCAAAAGGCTCCCTAGGCCTCTTACATAAGGGAAATTTTATAAGAACCTCTCATAATCAGCTCCAAACACCCCAGTTCTTAATACTATCGCTTGGGCCTTTGGTTTCAGCACATGAATATTGATCAAGCAAACATTCAGACCATAGCACACATATTTTTTTTCTCCAAATCTTGACACTGCACTGTTATTCTAAATTAACTTCATGGTGTCACACATAAAAAAGATAAATAAATCTATGTGTATTCATCTTATTTTTGCTTATAATAATCCATAAAGATCTTGTTTCATCCAAATATGGATTATATAAATACAAATTCATTGAAAGTCTTATACATAGAACTTAAGTCTCTGGGTGGCACAGATGGTCTGGGAAACTAAATACAGTCTTAATATTGTTGTCTTTTTGTTTTCTGTATGCAATTAGTGGCATGGAAAATTACCAATGCACCTAGCATATTGGTAACCACAAGGTGATTATTTGAACATACAATGAATTTTTATTAATTATTCACAAAATATTTTACTTTTAAAAGCAATAAATGTACTCACTTTTTCCTTAACCATCTATAGTCTAATTCCACCAATGGACTTGATCTCTCAAATTTCACAACACTTTCTACTTGCCAAACCAAAATAATCCTACCTTGCTCATACTGATTTTTCTACAATCACCCATTTCATATTGTTATATAACATCTCCTAATTTTAAACCCTCTATTGTTTGATTTCATGAAAATATGAAGTCCTTTTTTTTCTTTTTTTTTCCTTTTTTGGGCTTCCGGTTTGACTCTTCATTCGTTTTTTCTGGCTTTGGAGCAGAACTGGATGAGTTTGCCCCTTGGTGAGCACCACTTCAACCCTTTCTTTTTTTTTTTTTTGCGGTACTGGGGATTGAACCCAGGGGCGTTCTACCTCCAAGCTACATCCCCCACCCTATTTTTTTTATACTTTATTTTGAAACCGGGTCTCACGAAGTTGCGGAGGGCCTCACTAGGTAGAGAGAGAGAGAGAGACAGGGAGAGAGAGAGAGGGAGCTGAGGCTGGCCGCGAACCCGGATCCTCCGGTCTCCGCCTCCCAAAGTACTGGGATTACAAGCGTGCGCCACCACGCCCGGCTAACCCTTTCTATGAATGGGAAAATTCGAGTTTACTGGGATTTTCCAGCCCTCAGAACCATGAAAAATAACTTTTTGTTATACACTGTGAGAATTCATTTTGATACTTTGGCATGTCTAAGTATATTCTAATATCCTCCAGCAAACTGGGGTATAAATGGACTATTTTTTGGCTTGGTAATCTTCTCAAACTTCTGTGCTTTGAGTTTTCATTCTGAATTATCACACTACATACTTTTTCTCCTCTACAAAAAGGTCAGCTATTGTACTGCTGGTACAATGGCCCTTTCCCCTGGTTCCAAATTTCTTCTTCAAAATTTCCAAGGATTTGGCAATGCATAGCTCAGCTTTGAATGAAAAAATTTTACAATACCAAAGCTTTTTGAAGTCACCCCAACAGTATCTGTTAATGGGTTCTGAGTACAGAAAAGAGAGATCAACTCAGTGAACTTTATGTCACTTTGTGATTTATTTTCAGTTTTCAGAAAACTCTGAAATGTTTCCTGCAGTATTTATGCTGGAGCACTGAGGACCATATGTCTGAACTTTTAGTGTGTGTAATGGTTTAAGTAATGACACAAACCAAGTGCAGATTGAACATTTACTCAGCCTGTACACATCTTAACTAATTTTACCACAGCCCTATGCAGTAGCTGCTATCACAATCCCCATTTTACAGATAAGGAAACTTAGGCTCCAAGAAGCTATAAAACTATTCCAGGTTACATGGCTCACAGTTGACAGAGACGAAATGCTTGCATGTAGACTTTTAACATCTTTGCTCTATTACCCCTCACGTCTAAAATGAAAATTGCCTGCGGTCAGTAGGTTTGATTTCAAGTCACTGTTTGGACTTCTTTATCATTTTTTTTTCTGTTTTCCTCATGCTTTACCATGTATAACTGAATCTTTCTGCTCTATGTTCAAGCGTCTAATTGTATTTTAATGGGATCTTGGAGCATAATATCCCTTGATAATTGATTATACAAATTGTATCCACCCCTTCTTTATACAGGCCTGGCTATCCTATGAAAATGTGGATTAAAAGCAATTGATCCCAAGTTCACAAGATACTTCCGTGACTCAAACCTTTACTAATATTTCTGCAATGAACTGTCTGCTTTGAAAACATCTCCGGTTCCCTCAGACATGGAATGCCCACCCTCACGTTTGGAATAGAAGAAACAAATGCCCATGTATGACTATCAACAAGTTCTGACCACTAGCCTGCATCTGGAGGTGGATACAGCTCAGGCCATAGATTAATTGCTAGCCTCCAGCTGTGGCAAGACAACTTAGCCTTAAGTGAAAACACACAGACACACACACACAGTCTCCAACAGTATTATCTCATTCATTCCCAATCTACATAGTACAGGCCTACTTTTTAATAGTTAACTTGCCATTTACCATCAAGAATGCTAATTTCCATGCTATTTACAGCTAGTCTCAGTTTGCAATTGTAATTCCATTGTGTATTTCTAATCCATTTTTCAGCTTAATGCATCTGATAGATTTCAAATTACCTTTCGGTGAGCAGCTCTCACTTCCAACCTCCTTTAATGTCTGCACTCACATGGAACAACGTGGTAGGCAAAGTGCCCTTGGCGCTTCTGTCAAGATTTAGTAACTTAATCTGGATTTCTGCATAACCACCACTCATAGCTAAACATTTGGGTAGATGCTGGCTGCGGTTTCCTTGCTAGGAGCTAAGTATATACTGATTAGAAGAGGAACGACCCTGGGGTATGTTACTGAACAAATGTATCATCATTTTTATGCATACATTTGTACTAGAAAAGAAGATCACAGCTTAATAAGTAAAAGACTTAAGCAGAGGATAAATGGTAGAATTTACTGGCAAGCTAAATGACTTAGCAAAGTTAGTGCAGCACCTCAAATCAGTGGTAGTAAAGATAAAAACTGTTTCAAATATGCTTATAGACCACTAAAGGCAGGTATTACATGGCCTGATTTTGAAACACAAGATAAAATATCATATTAAAATTGTGAATGGATCCCAAATCTCTACAGAAGTCCAGATGAAAGAAAACTGACTCAAAATGAAGGAGAAATAATTGTAAAATACTTGAGGTAACAGTTTTTCAGGTTAAGTGGTATTCATGCTATTGAATTTGTCTGCCTTAAAATAATCTATTAATAAAGACTAATAGCCACATATTCACTTAGATTTAGCTCAAAGACATTAAATACTTTTTTTTCTTGTAGTAGGGATTGAACCCAAGGGCATTTTGCCTCTGAGCTACACCCCAGTCATTTTTTGTTTTGTTTTGTTTTGAAACAGGGTCTCCCTATATTTCTAAGAATCTTGCTAAATTGCCGAGGCTGGTGTCAAACCTGCAATCCTCCTGTCTCAGCCTCCCAGGTACTGGAATTATAGGCATGAAGCACCCAGCCCAATAGTCATTATCTTTATAATGAATTTGCATCTAGTTACTCTTTGCTGTAGAATGCACCTAAAATAGATTATTAAAATGTGTAGACACAACAAGCACAGTCAAGCTTGGAAGAGTCCTAGTGTATCTACTGAATATTTTCAACTACTGTGTCATAGATTAAATGATTCCAAAACATGTACATGGCACCATATTCAGTCACACCATGGGCATCAGCTTAGCTAAAATTTGTGACCTTCTGCCCTGTACAATAGAATAATATCATGCTCATTCAGTGAAACTAGGCTATGCACAGGATTTGGAAGAATGAGTTTAATTTTCTTCTGTGTGATCTCAAACATACTAGGGTTTTTTTTTTTTCCCAGAAATTTAGTTTCCCAGAAGATAAAATGCAGGTTTTAACTTTTATCAAGATTTCTGAGGTGAGACTTGGTAACATATGTATTTTTTAACTGGAACATTGTGACAAATGTCAGAGGCTCTATCATCTTGGGCACTTCCAGAGGAACTTCCGGGAGTTGGGGCTGAGCATCTTGGAGCAGAGGAGAGGGAGGTCAAGTCCTTCCTCTCTGACACTTAGGTATTTGTCCACCATTTTGCATCTTGGGGTAAGGGCAGAGTCTACAGGCTTAACAAGCTTCTAAAGTCTCTTCTTCAGAACTATGCATATGAGGATACAAGATGCTCAATTTTTTTTCCAAAGTGAAATAAGTTTAAAAAATTGCATCAAGGCCTGGGGATGTACTCTGTAGTAGGCCTTGGGTTCTATTCCCAGCAGTGCAAAAACAAAACAAAACAAAAGGAAAACAAACAAAAAACTGCATTAAACAAAAGTGAAGTTTTCTTAGGACTTTCTTATGCTAAGATACACCTTTCAGAGCATCCTAAATACAAGTGCACATAGTGAAACGGAAATGGAGTGAGCATCATTCATCAATTGATACTTGAGGGCCAAAATCTTTTCTTATAATTGAACCTTCCTATGGACAGCTGGTCCTAAGTAGTTAGTCATCATTGAACACTGGGTAAAAGTTAAATAGAATCATTTCTCACTTTTGTTTGTTTTGTGTGTTTTTTTGTGTGTGTGTGGTACTGGGGATTGAACCCAGGGGCACTCTACCTCTGAGTTACACCTCTAGCCCTATTTTATTTTTATTTGGAAACAGGGTCTCACAAGGTTGATGAAGAGTCTCACTACTTGCTGAAGCTGTACTTGAACCTGCGATCCTCCTGTCTCAGCCTCCCAAGTACTGGGATTACAGGTATGTCCACCACACCCAGCTCCATTTCTCACTTTCGAAAAGCATCCAATGCTAGGGTGGTGGAAACCACCAAGAGTCTAAAGATAGAGCCTACAGAATGGAACATTTTTGCCAGCTACTCCTCTGATAGAGGACTAATATCTAGAATATACAAAATATTTAAAAGACTTAACACTAAAAAAATCAAGAAATGGACAATTGAACTAAATAGACACTTCACAAAAGAAGAAATACCAATGGACAATAAATATATGAAAAAATATTCAATATCATTAGCTATAAGGGAATGCAAATCAAAACAACACTGAGATTCCATTTAACCCGAATCAGAATGACAATCATTAGAAATTAAACAACAATAAATGCTGGTGAGGATGTGGGGAAGTTGGAACTCTTTTACACTGTTGGTGGTATTGCAAATTAGTTCAGCTGCTGGAGAGACCAGTGTGGAGATTCCTCAGAAAACTGGGAATGGATCCACCATATGATTCAGCTATACCACTCCTGAAGACCTGTCCAAAGGGACTAAAATCAGAATATTATAGTAATATATGCATATCCATGTTTATAACAGCACAATTCACAATAGCCAAATTATGAAACCAACCTAGGTGTCCATCAACAGATGAATGGATTACAAAATTATGGGATATAGCCACATTGGAATTCTACTCAGCAATAAAGAACAAAATTATGTCATTTGCAGGAAAATGGGTGGATCTGGAGAATATTATGTTAAGTGCTATTAGCCAGTCACAGAAAGTGAAGGGTCATATGTTTTCTCTCATATGCAGAAGCTAGGAAGTAATCAGGATACAAGAAGGACTTTAGATAATGGAGGAGAAACACCAATAGAGCGAGGAAGGGGGTGTAGGGAAGGGTGGGGGAGAGGAAGAATTAATGAAGGAAACAAATCCATGGGCATTATGTAAACATGTGAGAATACCAATGACAATCTCAATATCCTGTCTGGGGGAGAGGAAGGGGTGGGGAGGGAGTAGAAGAAAATCCACCAAATGCTGTGTGAATGTATGTCACTATCATTATTTATACATTATGATGTGAAACTATAAGACTATAATGCACAAATAAAAGCATGTAAAAACAGTAATTTCTGTAGCATTAGTTTCGTTTTCTCTACTTTCAAACTAGAAAAAGAAAAAGAAAAGTTAGGTTAAGTGCAATAGGTCCATTTAAAAGTATTTTTATGCCGGGCGTGGTGGCACATGCTTGTAATCCCAGTACTTTGGGAGGCGGAGACTGGAGGATCTGGGTTCGTGGCCAGTCTTAGCTCTCTCTCTCTCGCTCTCTCTCTCTCTCCTTAGTGAGCCCCTCTGCAACTTCGTGAGACCCGGTTTCAAAATAAAGTATAAAAAATAGGGCCGGGGGTGTAGCGCAGAGGTAGAATGCCCCTGTGTTCAATCCCCGGTACCGCAAAAAAAAAAAAAAGTATTTTATTTTATATATTTTCCAAATCATTAGTACTATTTTTATGATAAAACACAGAACACCACACAAATAAATCTATACCTTGCTGAATTAAAATAGTGTCAAACCCATTTCAAGATATTGACCAGATACCCCAGAAACATAAGACCTACCCCACTGTTTTATAAAATCTTATGTATTTTATTTGTTACTGTTATATTCAATTTCTCTTTGAACCAAGAGCTTAAATACTGCTTCTGCTTCCCAATTATTTTTTATATTTATCTATACACTTACTCTTGGTCTTTAGCCACCTCCCCGCACCCTCTTTCTCATGGTCAAATACTAATCTCTACCCAAGGCCTTGATGGGGCACAGGTAGCTAAATGTGACAGCCCAGAAATCAATAAGCATGCTGCCTGGTCCGTTTTCCTTTTTCAACCTGGCAAGTAATGCAGTTTTAATCACAAATACATCATAAATATAGCTTACTTGAAAGTAAGTAGAGATCTCATAGGAATAAAATTATTGAAAGATAAATGAGATGACCATAAACGTTTTAAAATTTTGTGCAAAAAGCATAATGCTGACAATCATTTCATATATATATATATATATATATATATATGTATATATGTACTTTTATTGAAGCATTGTAATTATACATCTTAGTGAGGGTCAAAGTCTCACAAACATGCACATGTGTCTTGGTGTGTTTCTCTTCAGGTCCCACCCTACTACACACAGCACTTCATATATAATAGTGAGATTTGTAGTGATACCTTCATATATAGGCACGGAAAAATTTAAATGGTTTCTTTCATCAATTCTCCCTTTTCCCCTCCCACTTCCCTCCCCATATCCCCTCCCACTCTTCTACTGGTCGCTCTCCTCAATTATTTATAAAGTCCCTTTTGTTTCCTATTTTCTCTCTAGTTTCCACATATGAGAGATAACATATGACCCTTGCCTTTCTGAGACTGGCTGATCTCACTTGGCCTACACTTCTCTAGTTCCATCCATTTTCCTGCCTGGTCCCTCTTGAGAGTCAAGATGTCTAACTTCAACTGGGTTTTCAATGCTGCCCACAATCTCTGGTCTCCTAATCCAGTCTCAGCCCTTCTCTTCTAGACCTTGTCATACTTCCTCCTCTCTTCTCAAGCCTCCAGCATCTCTCCTCCCAATCTCACCCTTTCACTTCCCCAAGAGTAAAGCAATCAGAGAACTGGTCAATCAGATCAGCACTGCTTTCACATTCCAGCCAGAATCGCTGCCCTGTGTATAGTGTTGCTATTCCTGTTGGTCCATGTCACCAGATGTGAGGACCATTCTGCATTTTTCATCACACTTGAATGAGCAGCACCATTAGAGAGAGCTGCAGGTCATGTTTTCCTCTGGGAACAGCTCCTCTCCTTCTTTCCATGATTCCATGTCTTCCTTCTTCTTCTCTGATGGGCTCCTCATCCCATGTGCAAAAACTCTTGCAGTACTTTTCTACCTTGTACTCTTCAGACTTGTGTACAAAGCAGCACAGTGATCTTTTAACCATGCAAGTCTGCTGTGCCTCCATGTCTACTCAGAGCACTTCAGAGGTGTCCCATCTCATTGGGTAAAAGCTCCAGAATCCAAACAACGAACTGCCAATCCCATGACCTGACTCCTTTTTAATTCTCTGTCTCTATCCAAGAGTGGCAGTAACACTGCTCCCCAGATCTAGCCAAGCCCATTTTCTTGCTGTTGCTTACACACATTCTGCACTTCAGGACCTTTGTGTGTACTGACCCATCATACATACAATGATACCTAGAACGATACATAGAATGATACCTAGAATGATACCTAGAATGGTCTAGGTATTGTCATGGCCACTTCCATCTCTTCTGTATTTCAAATCACTCTGTCTGCAAAGCCTTCTCAGACAAGCTCTCCCATAACATTTTCCCCTGTGCTCTTCAACATCTACTGACATATACTATCCTTCATATTTACATATGTATTTGGCTGTCATCTGTCACCCCTGTAGGCTACAAGTTGTGGGCAGATGTTGCATCTTAATCAGCTCATAGCCCCACCCTCCACCCCCGTGTCTAGAACCTTACCTGGCACCCATATGTGCAGGCAGGTCAAAATCTTTTAAATTCTTCTCTCAAAATTAAAATCTTAGTACCCGCTCACACTACAGAAGAGGTATAAGAAATAAATGACAGTAATTTAAAACTTTGTAATTAGACCAAAAAATGACATTGATTGTAATCATGAATTGCTTACCACAATAATCAAGGAGTTCGTAGAAATATACAAGATTGAGGAACACAAAATTATCCCTGGATCTGATTCAGAACCACATGTGTGTTAATACTCTTGGGAAATGAAGTGTGTTATAGAAAATTGTGG
The DNA here is from genome assembly GCA_004027185.1 of Glis glis. Lineage (NCBI taxonomy): Eukaryota > Metazoa > Chordata > Mammalia > Rodentia > Gliridae > Glis > Glis glis. The sequence goes on along the minus strand of PVJS01035479.1, from coordinate 9,568 downwards.
TCTCCAGAATAATCATGAGCAAATACTGTTATTCTGATAAACAAAATCCTGACATGTGCATCTTAATAGTCTTGATAATTATTAGAAAATAAAACATTTATTGGTATAACTTTAATTGAAAAGGAACAAAAATTTAAAATTGTATGCAAATATGTTTTAAAAACTTGTTATTTGTAAAGAAATGATAGAATTCAGATACACAGTTTAATTATAAAAATAAGGTGATCTGAGAATGTTATATCAGACCAAGTTATTTTTCACATCTGAAGAAGATAGAAAAAGATTTTTAGATGCGGAAAAACATATTCCACCATGAAACAGGAAGAGAAGGAGGAAGAAGAGGGTCCAGCCTTCCAAAAGAAAAAACAAAATTAAAAGCAAGCCATAAACATGCAAGAAAATAAAAATTCGAGAAAGAAAGATGAAGTTCTGGAAATGTTGGACCATCCTCTGGGGCTTTCAACATTCATAACAACTTTCAAAAAAGACAGAGAGAATCAGCATTTCAGTAAGCATGGTCAGACTAAACTACTTACTCTAATGAAGTAAAAGGTCGATGTTTTATAATTCTCAGTGAATTGTTAAATCCTCATTATGGGTAAAAACTGTAATTGGACATAAATTCTTTGGAAAAATATTTTTTTCAGGTAAGAGTTCATAATTTATTCAAAAGTTGAAGCCATGAAAATCATAATTATGAGCTTAAAATTGATCTGGGGAAGATATGAGACTCAAGTGTTGCAGGAGGCTCACAAGGTTCTCTGAGTAATGAGGCCATGTTTATTTTCATTTTTAATGCAAACTCTTTAGTTTGTAAATTCTTTTTAATGACCACATATTCCTGTCTTAATTAAAATATTTATTTTGAATTAGAAATATTGTCTTTTATAAAAATATTAGGGGTAATCAGAATTCAAACTGGTATTTTTATTTTTTTTGCAGTACTGGGGATTAAGCCAGGGGCATTCTACCTCTGAGCTACACCCCCAGTCCTATTTTTTTAGTCTTTATTTTTTTATTTTATTTATTTATTTTTTTTGCGGTACCGGGGATTGAACGCAGGGGCGTTCTACCTCCGCGCTATGCCCCCAGCCCTATTTTTTTTTTAGGCTTTATTTTGAAACCGGGTCTCACGAAGTTGCGGAGGGCCTCACTAAGTAGCTGAGGCTGGTCGCGAACCCAGATCCTCCAGTCTCAGCCTCCCAAGTACTGGGATTACAAGCGTGCGCCACCACGCCCGGCTTATTCTTTATTTTGAAACAGGGTCTTGTTAAGTTGCGGAGGGTCTCACTAAGTAGCTGAAGCTGTCCACGAACCTGAGATCCTCTAGTCTCAGCCTCCCAAGTACTGGGATTACAAGCATGCGCCGCCACACCTGGCTTCAAACTGGTATTTTTAGTAGGATGCTCCAGGATCGGTGAGAACAGGTGGGGAAACAAACCCTGCAATGTTACTTAATTTTCATGTGTGTGTGTGTGTGTGTGTGTGTGTGTGAGAGAGAGAGAGAGAGAGAGAGAGAAAGAGAGAGATCTGGAGGCTTTAAATCCAAGATGAAGGCCCAGCAGACCTGCTGTCTGGTGTGGGCAGGCTTCCTGGTTCATCTTCTTGCTGTGCCCTCTTATGGTGGAGGGGTAAGTGAGCTTCCTCCAGTCTCATACCTGGACACTAGGCCCATCATTATGACCTAAATTCTTTATGAAGTCCTCACCTCCTTATAATGTCCCATTGCCACTTAGGTTCCAATGTACAAATTTGGGAGGAATATAAGCATGTAGTTCAGAATAGAAGTTGAATTCCACTTACTGGCTCTCTAGGAAAGCTGACCTTGGGAAAGCCCTAGGTGTTTGCATAGCACTCAGACCTTCACATATTGGTTATGCATGATAAAAATGAGTATGTTAAGTACTTACTATCATGTATGGATGACACTGAAGACATTGATTATATTATTTTATTACAATAATGATGTTCAGTCCTGGCTGTATATTAAAATCTCCGGAACCACATTTTAAAAAACATAATGGAAAAGCACAATTTTGCATTTATTAATTGCAGTTTCAAAGAATGGAGCTTTTGCATGTTCTTTGTTCTATAGCTCTATAAGAAATTATGCTGCATCTAAAAGGTTAAGACAACAGCAACAGTAAAGTAAGGTTTTCCCATCAGAAGTCACAAATACATGAATTGGCTAATTTTATTTTATGAAGTCTTTTTTCTCAGCTACCTAAGATCTTACTTATGTAAATCATGTGGATTAATAAAAGCAGGTAAACATAGATTTTTAGAGTTTGTAGAATGGAAAATATGTACACCATCCGACAAAAGCTGAGGTGCTTACAAACTATTTTTTTATACGTTCACACATAATTTAGGAAATGTTTATTGCACTTTCCTTATGTTTGCATTTTAGGAGGAGGAAAAGTGACTTTGTGTTAAATCATATGCTTTATGGTTGTGTCTGTGCCTGCCACTGCAGGCAGGAGGTAAATGAATACACAGACTTGCAATACAGCAAACAAACTAGGTTTTCTTCTTAAGTGCTGTCTCCTGGAGAGAGAGGTCAGGCTGCCCAGTGCCCTCTATTCTCACTTACTCTTAACACATTCCCATATTTTTTATGCCAGACACCTATTCTCACATCTATTTTTTCCACTTATGTGTTTCTTTCCACATTATTATTTATTTATTTACTTATTATTTCTTGGCCTTATTTCTGGTCTAAGACTGAAAACAAACCCAGTTCAGTTTAGAATCTTATATATGTGAGAAGTCTTCAAATTGAAGAATGTGCAGAAATTTATTATTCTATGGATGAGACTTTCGCCTTATATTGGACATGGGGCGGGGGGCGGGCTTAACTAATATATTTCAATCATTTTTACAGAAGGATGAAGGCATTTTTTTCTTGTACCAGGGAAGGCAAAATTGACTTTGTAATCTTCACAGTTGAATAATATAATTCATTTTCCTTAAATAAAATGCATCCACATAGCGCACAGCTTTAATTTGTGATTACAAATGCATGCAACTTATTGAGAGAGAGAGAAAGAGAGAGAGAGAGAGAGAGAGAGAGAGAGAGACCAAATGAACACATTAATTTATTCAACAAGTTTCCTTTGAGTAAACCCTGTCTTTCTGACAGCACACTGGACGTTTGGGGGTGAGCGAGGGGTAAAAGACAGTCACAGTTGGTCCACACCCTCATGGACCTTATGTGACATCAGAGGGACAGATGATGAACAAGACAGTGAGAAAATGAAACCCCATAGCCAGTCACCCATGAGAAGAAAACACACAGGACTCTGGGATAAAAATACATAGCGAAGGGGTTAAGAGCTTCTGTTTTAGATTATGTGGACAGGAAGCCCTCTCTGAAGATGTGTAAGTTGGAATGGGTAGACAGTGTGTTATGACTCACTGAGGCTACCCTATGAACCAGTGTCTCCACCCCAGGAGGAGCAGACAGAGAGCAATGGTGTTCAAGGTGGTTCTGAGAATCCTGGCTGCTTGGAAGCACATGAAGGAGGAGGAGGAGTGCTGGGCCCTCCACCCGGTGCCATGAAAGGGCCTGGTGGACTAGCAGAAGCCTTCCCTAGAGTACAGAGTACCGGGCCTCTTCCACGTGGCAGCAATTCAGCATATCAATGGCAAAGATGGCGCTGGCGGACCCCTCGGAGGGACGTCCCGCAGATAGCCCCACGTAGCCTCAGGAGGGCTATGATAGGCAGTTACCTCCTTCCGTGCTCACAGACGACAGGTGCCTCTACCTATGATAGGTTACAAGGGGGCGTGGTGACCTGACCCGTCGTGTGCCATTGGGTCACACCCTACTGCTTGCGAGTTTCCTGTATAGCCTCTACCATAAAAGAGGGATTTGGCTTTCTAATAAACGAGATCGTGCTAGACATATCTCCCGGTCCGAGGTGTGATTCTTTCGGGCCGGCGGCGTCTGGTCTTCCGTCAACTTCGTATCGCTCCCGGGCTGGCCCCGAGAGAGGAGTAGAGAGAGGAAGGAGCCTGCGGGGCTTCCTGGGCATTGCCCATGTCCCCTTTCTTGACCTGAGTGATAGTTACATGGTGTGTCCTCTTTGTGGTGGTTCATTAATTCGAAGAGTTTTGATGTTTGTCCTTTTTTATGATTTGCTCAATGAAATCATGTATATTAAATAAAGGGTGGTGGAGAGGAACAGAAAGAAGGGATTGTAAAAAGACAAGAGAAAACTTTGCAGGGTAACAGATATTTCCTTATGTTGACGGTTGGTGGTTTCATGGTGTATACAAATGTCAAAACATAAAAGTATACGCCTCATGCATGTGCAGTCTGTGCGTCAGCTATGCCACCATAGAGCTGTTGAAAACTATGGGATAAATGTAAAGTCATGGTGTTCTGGTCAGTATTCTTACAGCTATAATCTAAAAGATTGACGATGTAACTTAGAGGAAAGAAGATTTATTTTCTTACGGGTTCAGGTTCAGTCCAAGTGAGGCCAGGGACTGTGGATATCAGGGCATGGCGGCCAGAGATGGAGATAGGGAGAGCAAATGCACTGTGTTCTTCATATCATGGAAGCTGGAAGGAAAAGCAAGATTAAGGGGAGTAGGAACGATATATAATCCTTAAGGTCCACACCAGGGACTCACCTTCTCCAGCCACAGCCTACTGACCTAGGCCACCACCCAGACAAATCCATTATATTGTATTTATCCACTGCTGGGATTACAACATTCATGACTCAATTACATCAACTCCAAATACCAATTTATGAGCTCTTCAAGGGGCCATTCTATATCTATCCATAACACAATGTTAAAAGGAAACACATGAGACTAAATTGGTAAAGAAAATAGAAGTCTAAGAATGTTCAAAGGAGAAGGCACAGCCTTGTGACAGCTGACTGACATAAAAATGCATGGAGCACAGTTGCATTTTTTTTTTTGGTACTGGGGATTGAACCCAGGGGCATTCTACCTCCCAGTCACATACCCAGCCCTATTTTATTTTATATTTTTGGAACAGAGTCTCACTAAGTTGCTGAGAGCTTTGGTAAATTTTGAGGCTGGCCTCAAGCTTGCAATCCTTCTGTATCAGCCTCCTGGGTACTAGGATTACAGATATGCACCACCATGCCTGGCTCTGAACAGTTTTAAAAAAGAGAACAGCTGGGCTTGGTGGTGTATGCCTGTAATCCCAGTACTGGGAAGGTTGAGATAGGAAGATTACAGGCTTGAGGCCAATCTCAGCAACGTGGTGAGCCCTTCAGCATCATAGAGAGATCCTGTTTCAAGATTAAGAAAATAGGACTGGAGGTATAGCTCAGAGGTAGAATGCCCCTGGGTTCAATGCTCAGTATTAAAAAAAATAGATGGGAGCTATACAGTGTAGAATTAGAACATAAAAATCAACAAAAGCTGGTGACTAGGTTTACTCTCATGAGTATCTGCAGATGCTGTGAGAATGGGCAGAAAGGATAGGCAGGGTGGACAGGGAATGGTCAGGGGCTTCATGGATAACTTGGTAAAAGGTGATGAGAACTCTGACCAGGGGGGAAAGTGTGCTGGCTGAACAGCAGCACATTAAATATGTATTCTGGAGAAAATATATCCATCAGGCACATCTGATGGATTAAATGTCTATTATTATGAAAAGGGAGAGGTCAGGAATGATTTCTATGCTTGTGGCTTAGGCACAAGAAAGAAGAAATTGATATTAACTGATGGGAACAATAGGAGAGCTCCATGCTCACAAATACATCTGAGAGTAACTGTGATAATGTCAGTAGATGAGATACTCATAAAATACTCAAGGGAAGAGGTTCAGTAGGGAATGAAAAAAAAATAGAGATCAGATGAATAGTCTAGATTGGGAACATAAATTTAGGTTCCTCAGTATTTGGATAGCATTTTAAAGCATGGAATAGACGAGATGACATAAGGATAGAAAAAAATGGGAAGTTTGAGAAAGATGGGTTAGCAAAGAGAACTCAGACAGGGCAATCAGAGGAGGGATGGACAAATACCAAATCTGGTTGAGCTCCAATAGCAAACAGGCTTGGAAAGTTAGTGTTAATGACATCAGAGTTTTATTTCTCACTTATGACGCATGACCTCTTCTGTTGGGCTCAAGGATTACTCCTAAACCAAGGCTGTCAGAGCATCTGACTTTTTAAACATTGCCCCAGGCTATGATGGAAGGAAATCCCACTGTAGCAGACTTTGAAGGGGTGATTCAGTGTTGGACCCGGACTGTGTAATGTGTAGCCTAGGTCAAAATCTCATTAGCCTGAGCCATCACTTGGCCCCAAATGACTCAGGAGCCACCTTACCATGTTCTGTAACACTTGGAGAACCATATCAATGTCTAAAAGAATCTGCTTTTCTGATGGCCGGATGTTTTACTTGTTCTTTGTAAAATACACAACCAAGCAAAAGTCCAACCAGTCATAACCTAAAGCTCCAAGTGCAGATTCCTGGTCAGTGTTGGGTTATCAGTAGACTACATGGTGTTTAGAGATGGTTTCTCTTCATCTGGAGGCCTAGGAACCCACATGATAATGTGTCTGTCCCAGACGAGCCCCCAGTGCAGTGGTGAAGCAGAGAGCCAGGTGATCCTGCTGAAGCACCCCCTTGGTAACAGTCATGGGAATTCTCTGCAAAATCTTCCTTGCTTGCTTCTGCTTCCTGAAAGGGGCTCTGCAGTCCACTGTTCTTCTAGAATCTCTGCATCCATCACAGAAGGTCATTCATCCTCCTCCTTGCCCATATCTGAATTGACCATCAAATGATATGTTCTCCTTGGGAAATGACTAGGTTCTTTTGTCTGCTTCTTACCCACAAAAAAGTGTGGCTCCAGAACTTGCTTGTAATCATGAACAGTCACAAACACTTTTTAAAGCAAAGCACATGGTCTTTTAGACAATACAGAAGGCCTGACTCCAGTGGTCTCAACAAACCAGGTCTGGCCACTCTCCCCGAAAACCAAACAAAAAAAATGGTGAAAAGCAGGAAAAGAACTTTAAACAATATGTCCTTATTGGTAGGCAAAGTGAGACTCCACATGTCATCTCTGTCTTCAGGGTGCTGAGATTTAAGTTGAGGAAGACTTGGGGCAGGGTGAGTGGTGTGGGTCACTAGGCAGCTCTGGCCACACTGTGGTCTAGTTCATCATTGTCTCTGTTCTGGTTCTTTGAGGTGGCTCTGGAACAGTCCTTGTCAATCAAGGGGCAATTTCCACTTGTTTCTCAGGATATTTATCCATCAGACATGGGATCCTGGAAGAGGGCGATTAGGTCCCCATGGAGCATTTGTGTTGTGCTCGAAACCTCAGAATGTCTGAGCAACCATGAGGATGAATACAATCACAGTGTTGATAAAACAGGGTAGACCTGGTGTCTTGAACCTCCCTTTTTCTCCCAAACCATGCAAGGCTGACTATGTTTATACAGTTTTACCTTAAAATTATAAGAAAAATGAATTAAAGGAGGCCACTTCACCAAAGAATCTCCTGCCACATTGGTAGCAGAGTGAATGTTTAACATATCTGTGCCTTGAATTGGCTGATATGAAGCTGATTGGGTCTCGATCATTGATCCCTGCTCCAAACATGTGGCAGACATGTAAGGAGCAGGAGAATATGAACCCACCGATCCACATAGCTATGTGATTGGGAAATAGAACTGCTTTTAAAGACTGACATATAAGTGGAGAATGCAAAGGATCTCTATGTAAACAAAAGGGAGCTTTGTAATATCATAATTATATATAAGGAGAAAAGAGATGACTTAATGATATAAACAGAATCAAGATCATTAAAATACATGTGTCTATTTTAGACATAAAAAATAAAATAGTTGGAAATAACAAGATAGATGCTGTAAATAGATGGATATAACGGATAAAAAATGAGTTACTAATTAGGGATAGCACCTTATGAATCTCTCCTAGAAAGCAACACAAAAATGATGGAAAAACATTAAAGAAAGTACTTATAAATATAGGTAGCATAGATTAATTATGTATAATATGTTAATATCTAAAAGTGTAATATATCTGTACAATAAAATACTAAAGGAAAGAAAACTAATAAAATGCAAAGAAATATTTGAACATGTGACTTTTGAAATACAGGCTTTCTTCAATCAATGCAATGCCTTGGAAACCCATCTAAGCTGTTGTGTGTAACAAAAGTTTGTTCATTTTTATGTGTGAGTAGCAATCTCACACATGAAAGTGCCACTGTTTATCTTTTGCCCCTTGAAGGACACGTGGGTATGCAACTTGGCAATTAAAAATAAAGCCACTATGAACATGTGTAGATAGGTTTTTATGCCAAGTGTAGTAGATCAATAATAACATTCTAAGTAACATATTAATTAGTACTTTCATTTTAAGGAATTGGGTATATATAACCAACATAATTAACATAAAGCATAAGGACATGTTTTACTAATAATTGCATGAAGTCTACTTTATTCAGAAATTAAACAGCTATTTCTGGGTGAATTTTAATAAATTTATGATCTCTATTAGTATTTTTATTTTATAGTTTAGCTATTCTCTTTGTGAATAATTTTATGGCCAAAATATAGTTAAAACTTAAATAAAACACATACAAAATTTTACAAGTTATTATATGACATATTGAGGGACAATCTATCCTAAGAGCACTCGTTCTCTCTCTCTCTCTCTCTCTCTCTCTCTCTCTCTCTCTCTTGTTCTACATTTAGTTAAATGCAAAAATTCCTCAAAACTCAGCTGCTCATGACTTTCATGTGATCAAGTGTGATCAAGTGGTAAATGGACAGGAATCTGATTATCCCATAACAAAGATATCCTGGGCATCTTTCCAAAGGCATTAAAGTCAGAATATAGTGATGCATGCATATCTACATTTCTAGCAGCTCAATTCATAATAGCCAGATTATGGGACCGACAGATGAATGGATCACAAAACTTTGGTATATACAAACAAGGGAATTTTACTCAGGCATGAAGAAGAACAGAATTATGTCATTTGCAGGAAAATGAATGGAACCAGAGAATATCATGCTAAGTGAGATTAGCCAGTCTCAGAAAGCAAGTGGTTGTATGTTGTCTCTCATACGTGGAAGCTAGAGAGAAATTGGATAACAAAAGATTTCTTAGATAAAGGAGTAGAGACTGCAGTGGAACAATGAAGGGGGTCTAAGGGAGGGAGGAAGGGGGTTAGAGCTGTAGGGAAGGTAACAGTTCAAATAATGCTATGTACATATACGAAATTATGAACACCAACCTCAATGACATGGAATAGGAAGGGGAGAGAGTAGGGTGGGATCTGGAGGTAAACACACCAAGTGGTGTGTGTATGTGTGTTCCTACCACTCTATACCTCACTGTGAGGTATAATTCCAATGTACCAATAAAAGTCTACAGAAATAAAAAAATAAAAGAAATAAAGATGCCCAAGGAATGAAAGAGCAGTAGCAACAGCAACAAAAAACACAACAACAGGTAAAAACATGGAGTGGGAAGTCAGTGGAGACTGTTCATAATGATTTTATATGGTTTTTTTTTTTTTTTTTTTTTTTTTTTT
>PVJS01035478.1:0-20989 GCA_004027185.1 Glis glis | reverse complement strand
GCTTAACATAATGCTCTCCAGATCTTTCCATTTTCTTGCAAATGCTGTTATTTTGTTCTTCTTTATTGCTGAGTAGAATTCCATTGTGTGTATTTCCCATAATTTTGTGATCCATTCATCTGTTGATGGACATCTAGGTTGGTTCCATAATTTGGCCACTGTGAATTGTGCTGCTATGAACATGGGTATGCATATATTGAGCATCTTTCATGTTGAGCACCTTTTCATACACTTGTTGGTCATTTATATGTCTTCTTTTGAGAAATGACCATTCTGGTCCTTTGTTTAAAATCATTTTATTCATCTACTTTTTATTGAGTTGTAGGAGGTTTTTATTATTTTATATTAGCTGTTTATCAGATCTATTATTTTCAGATATTTTCTCCCATTCTACTGGTTGCCTTTTGATTCCATTGATTGTTGCCATTGATGTGAAGAAGCTTTTAGTTCAATGTAGTCCACTTATTTATTTTTGCCTTCATTGCCTTTGCTTTTGGTGTCATATCCAAGAAATTATTGGTAAGATCAATGTAAAGAAGTTTTTTAACCTGTGTCCTTTCCTAGAAGTTTTATTGTTTCAGATCTTGCATTTAATTCTTTAATCCATTTGGGTTACTTTTTGTATATAAGATAAGGGTTCAAAGCTTTTAGCTTTGTTCTTCTTGCTCCAATGGCTTTGGCTATTTGGTTTTGTTGTTGTTTCATATGGATTCCAGGATTTTTTTCTATGCCATTGGAACTTTGGTAGGAATTACACTGAATAGATTCCTTTGGGCAGTGTGGACATTTTAACAATATATAATATTTCTAAACATGAACATGGGATGCCTTTCCATTCCTTTGTGTTCTTTCATTTCTTTCATCAATGTTTTATAGTTTTCAATATATAAGCCTTTTGCTTCCTTGGTTAAGTTTATTCCTACATATTTTTATTATAAATACTGACTCATCTTACTTGTACAGATTAATGGGTTTCACTGTGATATTTTCATACACGTATATATCATGCTTTAATTATATCTACCCTCCCTACTACCATTCCTTGCTTTTTTCCTCTCTCCTCTCTCTGGTCCTCTTCCCCTTCCTTAAGAGTTCATATGAGAGAAAACATGTAATACTTGTCTTTCTGTGTCAGGCTTATTTCACTTAACATGATAACCTCCAGTTCCATCCACTTTCCTACAAATGATATAATTTTATTTTTCTTATGGTTAAATAACACACACACATGCGTACATATCTACTTACCATATTTTCTTTTTTTATCCATTCATCTGTCCACAAGCACTGAGACTGATTTCAAATGTTGGCTATTATGAATAGTGCCACAATAAAGATAGGTAGACAGCTATCTCTTGTATGCTGATTTCATTTCTTTGAGCATATACTGAAGGGTGGTATAGCTGGATCATACGGATAGTTCTAATTTTAGTTTTTGGAGGACCTCCATATTTTTTTCCATAGTGACTATACTAGTTTACATCATCACCAACAGTATGTAAGAGTCTCTTTTCTTCACATTGCTTGCCAACATTTATTATTTCATCTAACATAACACACACACACACACACACACACACACACACAGTCATTCATTCTGATTGGGGTGAAGTGGAATATCAATGTAATTTTGATTTGTATTTCCCTGATGGCGAGAATTGATGGTGTTGAGAATTTTGAATATATTTATTGGCCGGCCCTTCCTTCCTTCCTTCCTTCCTTCCTTCCTTCCTTCCTTCCTTCCTTCCTTCCTTTCTTTGCATTATAGTCTCACATAATAATGTAGTTCATAGTAATAGTGACATACATGCACACTGCACGTGGTGGGCTTTCCCTTGGCTCCCTCCCCACTCCCCCCCTTCCCCATACAGGGTATTGAGATTGATATTGGTATTCTCACATAGGTACATAATGACAATGGAAGTGATTCCTTCATTAATTCTCCCCCCACAGACCACCTTCCTGGCTCCACTGGAGTTTCTCCCCCATTATCTGAAGTTCCTCTGGTGTTTTCTCTTTTGAGAAGTGTCAGTTCAGATCGTTTGCCCATTTCTTGATTGGATAAATTATTTTGGTATTAAAGTTTTGGGTTCTTATATATTCTGGGTAATAATCCTTTGTCAGATGAATAGCTAGCCAAGAATAGCTAGAACAGAATTTCTTCTGTTCTGTAGGCTCTCTCCTCATTCTGTTGGTTGTTTCTTTTGCTGCGGAGAAGCTTTTTGATTTGATTTTTTGTCAATTTTTTTTTTGATTGTCACTTTGATTTCCTGAGCTATTGGAGTTCCATTCAGGAAATTGTTGCCTGTGTCTATACCTTGAAGTGTTTCCTCTAGTAGTTTCAAAGTTGCAGGTCTTACATTAAGGCCTTTGATCTACTTTGACTTGATTTTTCATACTTGGTAAGATTTAGGGATCTAGTTTCAGTTTCCTACATGGGCTATCCAATTTTCCCAGCACCATTTGTTGAAGAAATACATGTTCTCAGACAAGTCTAAAATCAGATGGCTCCAGTTGCATGGACTTTTCTTTTCTTTCTTTTTTTCATTCCATTGGTCTACATGTCTCTTTCTGTGCCATTGCCACACTGTTTTTTTAACTAAGGCTCTGTAGTATATTTTGGAATCGGGTATTGTAATACTTCTGGCATTGCTTTTTTTTTTGCTCAGAATTGCTTTGGGTATTCAGGGTCTTTTGTGATCGCATATGAATTTTGGATATTTTTTAGTTCTGAGAAGAACTTCATTGTTATTTTAATGGAGAATGCATTGAATCTGTAATTACTTTTGATGATATGGCCATTTTAACATTATTAATTTTCACAATCCACGAATGGGAGGTCTTTCCATCTTCTAGTAGGCTCTTCAATTTCTTTCTTCAGTGTGTTATTATTTTCATTGTACAGGTTATTTCCTTAGTTAGGTTTATTCCTAGATATATATTTTTATGCTATCATTAATGGAATTATTTTCCTGATTTCTTTTTCAGAGAGTATTATTGGTGTATTGCAAAGTTACTGATTTTTGCATGCTGATTTTGTATTCTGCTACATTGCTGAATTTGTTCTTAAGTTCTAAGAGTCTTTTGGTGTAATCTTTTGGGTCTGATAAGTATAGAATCATATAATCTGCAAAGGGGGATACTTTGACTTTTTTCTTATTTGTATCCTTTTTCTTTCCCTTGTCTGATCATTCTGGCCAACATTTCAAGTACTATTCCTAAATATTTTATTCTTTATGATGCTTTTGTGACTGGGATTGTTTTAAATTTTATTTTAAATCATAATAAGTTTAATTTAAATTGACAGATAAAACTATATATATATATATATATATATATATATATATATTATACAGCATGATGTTAAATGAAATAAGCCAGTCACAGAAAGAGAAATACTGTATAGTATCACTTGTATGTGATATCTAAGACAGTTGACATCATAGAAATAGAGAGTACAGTGGAGATTGCCAGAGGCTGTGGCAGTAGAAGTAGGAGTGGAGTTGAGGAGATGTTGATCAAAGGATACATAATTTTTGTTTGATAGGAGGAATGAGTTCAAGAAACCTATTGTACAATATGGTGACTATAGTTAATAATAAATATATTGCATTCTTGAAAAATGCTAATAGAATAGCTTTTAAGTGATCTCACTACAAAGTGATAACTTTGTGATGGAATGCATATGTTAATTAGCTAAGTTTAGCATTCTACATATATACACACATATATATATATGTATACATATACATATACATATGCATTTCAGAACATCATGTGTACACAATATTATTTTCTTCCTTTTCATATAGTTAGTTGCTAGTGTATAGAAACACGACTGATTTGTATATTGATTTTTTAAATTCTGCAACATTCCCAAATTTGTCTATTAGTTCTATATGTGTGTGTGCATCTGTATAGTCTTTAAGGTTTTATTCATACAAGGCAATGTTTTTCTGTATCTGTTAAGATGATCATGTGATTTTAATATTTTGTTTTATTAATATGGTATATTACATTAACTGATTTGTTTATGTTGGAATAAAATTATCTCACTTGATCAGGGTGAATTACCATTCTAATGTTCTGCTTAATCTTAAATTCTAGTTTATTTTTGAGTATTTTGTATCTGTATTCATCAGGTATAGGAATTCAACTTGACCTGACTGTAGCCATTTTGAGTTGTAAGCACCATGATTGCCCCCAAATAACAATATTTACATTTTACTGTATGGTTTCCCAGAATATTATAAGTAAACCAAATCATTAGAGTGGTATGTGGAGCTTTATGACCACACCCTAACATTGTTCGTGTTAGGAATGTGCCTGATATTTTTGATACTAGCTTAAGATAAAGTAGGTATATTCTTGCTTAGCTGAAGTCACTTTTGCCCTGGTCACTAGATAAGCCCCTTACTCTGATATAAGTCCCAGATATCCAACTGTATTGTTGCCATGCAAAGTATACTTCTAGATGTAAGTTGCCCAATAAAATGTAATTTGTATAATACTGGATCTATTTGCTTCTTTCTTCAGTCTCAGAGAACCTTGGGCCTGGTTCTCATACATTGGAACTTGCTTTTTCCAGAATATCAGAGATATTAACCTGTAGTTTTCTTATAATGTCTCTTGTTTTGGTATTAGGGTGATGCTGGTCTCCTAAGTTGAATTTAGAAGTGTCCCTTTTTCCTCTACTTTCTTTTATTTTTTGGAGGAATTTAAAAGGGTTGGCATTACTTTTTCTGTAAATGTTTGGTAAAATTCACTAATGAAGCCACCTTATCATCTTAGTCTATTTTGTGTTGTTATAACAGATTATATAATTTATTACCAATAGTTTATTTGGCTCATGGTTCTAGAATGTGAAAGTCTGGGATTAAGAGGCCCACATATGGCAAAGACCTTCTTGCTGTGACATCCCATGATGGAAGGCAGAATAGCTAAAGAACATAAGAGAGCAAATGAAGAGGAGGATGCTGAATTAAGTTTTATAGCAACCTACTTTTATGATAACTAACCCACTCCCATCTTAATGGCATTCATGGATCCTCTGCATTCAAATCCATTCTAGTCACATCCTAGTAGGCTTCCACTTCCTAGAACTGTTGTATTGGGGACTAAGTTTTCTACACATGAATTTTGAGGGATGCATTAAAACCATAGCATGGTCCTAGGCTTTCATTTTTTAGAAGATTTTGATTACTAACTCAATATTCCTAGTTTTTACTGGTCTTTAAGAGTTTCTATTTCTTCTTGATTCAGACATGGTAGGTTGTATATTTCTAGGAATTTATCCATTTCTTCTAGATTAACCAATTTTGAGTGTATTTGTTTGTAATAGTCTCTTGTGGCCCTTTTTATCTTTGTGGCATCAGTTGTAAGGTCTCCTCCCTCATTTTGATTTGACTCTTGTCTCCTTTTCTACTTAGTTTAGTTAAGGTTTCACTTATTTTGTTTATCCTTAAAAAACAACTCTTAGTTTTATTTGTTTTCTCTTATTTTCCTATCTTCTATATCATTTATTCCTGCTCAGTCTTATTTTATTTTCTCCCTTGTGCTAATTTTGAGCTTAGTTTATTACTCTTTTTACTAGTTCCTTGAAGTGTAACTTTTGTGTGTTTATTTGAAAACTTCTTCCTTTTAAAAATAATTTTATTAGTTCATTGCAATTATACATCATAGAGAGGTTCTATGTAATACAAACATACATGCACATAGCTCTTGGTGTATTTCCTTCCACATCCCACTTTACTCCCCACTTCTTCCTCCCTGTATGTGTTAGTGAAATTAGTAGTAATGCCTTCATATATTGCAATAGTATTATTTGAACTGTTTCCTTCCTCAAACCTCCTTTTTCCCTCCCCAACTTCCTCCCCCAATCCCCTTCCACTATTCTACAGATGTCTCTCCAAATTATTTAAAGTCCCTTATGTTTTCTTTTTTCTCTGTACCTTACACATATGAGAGAAAACATACAACCCTTGACTTTCTGAGACTAGCAGATCTCAGCATAATATTCTCTAGTTCCATCCATTTTCCTGCAAATGACATAATTTTCTTCTCCTTTATGACTGAGTAGAATTTCATCATGTGTTATACTACATTTTCTTTATCCATTCATCTGTTGATGGACACCTGGGTTGGTTCCATAATTTGGCTATTGTGAATTGTGCTCCTATAAATATGGATATACATGTACTGCTATAGTATTCTGTCTTTAATTCTTTTGGTAAGATGCTCGGGAGTGGTATAAGCTGGATCATATGGTGGTTCCATTCCTAGTTTTTTGAGGAACTTTCATAGTGATCTCAGTAGTGGTTGTACTAATTTACAGTCCCACCAACAGTACGTAAGAGTTTCTATTTCTCTACATCCTCATCAGCATCTATTATTGCTTGTATTCCTGATGATTGCCATTCTAACTGGAGTTAGATGGAATCTCAGTGTAGTTTTGATTTGGATTTCCCTAATTGCTAGTGACGTTGAACAGTTTTTCATATGTTGATTGGCCAATTGTATTTATTCTTTTGAAAAGTGTCTATTCAGTTCAATTGCCCATATTTTAATTAGGTCATTTATTTTTGGTATTTTTTTTAAGTTCTTTACATATTACAGATATTAGTCCTCTATCAGAGTAATAGTTGGCAAAGATTTTTTGTCCCATTCTGTAGATTCTCTGTTTACACTATTGTTTCCTTTGCTACACAGAGCTTTTTAATTTCATGTCATCCCATTTATTGATTCTCGGTTTTATTACCTGAGCTTTGGGGGGTCTTATTGAGAAAGTCTTTACCAGTGCCTATGTGTTGGAGAGTTGGTTGTATGCATTCTTCTACTAAATGCAGTTTCTGGTCTAATTTCTAGGTCTTTGATCCATCTTGAGTTGACTTTTCTCCTTTTTTAATGTAGACATTTATCATTATAACTTTGCTGCATCTTATAAACTTTGGTATATTACATTTCATTTTCATTTGTTTCAAGATTTTTTTCCCTTTTGATTTCTTCTTTGATCTAATGGTTGTTTAGAAATATATTGTTTAATTGATGTGTACTTGTGATTTTTTTCTATTTTCATTTTGTTATTGATTTTAGTTTATTTCACTGTTGTTTGAAAAGATACTTGGAATTATTTTAATCTTAAAATTTGTTTTGTGACCTAGCATGTAATGTATTTTGAAGAATGTTCCATGAATTTTGGAAAACAAGTTTATATTCTTTGGCTATTGGATTGAAAGTTCTCTATATGTCTGTTAGGCCCATTTAGTCTTTAGTATTCAGAACTGCTGTTTCCTTATTGTTTTCTGTCTGAATGTCTTATCCTTTAGTAAAAGTAAGGTAGTAAAGTCTCTTACTATTGTATTGCTGTCTGTTTCTCTTTCAGATGTGTCATTATTTGTTTTTTATATTTAGATATTCTGATGTTACTTGCATATATATATATATATATATATATATTATATCCTCATGTTAAATGGACTCTGATCATTTTATAATGACCTTCTTGGTCCCTTATGACTATTTTTTACTTAAAGTCTATTTTGTCTGATGTAAGTATATCTGCTCTCAGTTTTTTCTGATTGCTTGGAATATCTCTTTCCATTTCTTCACTTTAGGCCTATGTATGTCCTTAATCTAATGTGAGTCTCTTACAGACAGCATCCAGTTTGGTCTTGTGTGTGTGTGTGTGTGTGTGTGTGTGTGTGTTCTTCAGTCAGCCACTCTGTCTTATGATTGGGAATTTAGTTCATTTTCAAAAATTGTAAAATATGCATACATAAAATTTATCATATTAACTAATTTTAAGTGCATAACTCCTCATAGTACCTCAAATAAGTAGACTCATGCAGTACTGATCTTTTGGTTAATGACTTACTTTACTTAGCACAATGCCTGCATGGTTTATCCATGTTGTAGCATATGCTAAATTTTCATTCCTTTTAAAGGAAGGAAATGAATAAATGAGTAACATCCCATTGTATTTTAGACCACTTTTGCTTACCCATTTACCTGTTGATATACACTTGAGGTATATCAACAGGTATGCCCCTGTTTTTGTTTCCACATTTTAGATTGTGAATAATGCTGCAATAAACATGGCTATACAAATATCTCTTTGAGGCACTGTTTTAAATTCTTTTGCATATATGCTCTAAAATAGAATTGCAGGATCATATATTAGTTTTAGTTTTTAATTTTTCAGGAGTCACCATACTGTTTTCCATGACAGGTATACCATTTTACATTCCCACCAACAATGCACAAGTGTTTCAATTTCTCTACATGCTTGTTAACACTTGTTACCTTATTTTATTTTTTGATAGTAGACAATCTGGGTGTGAAGACCAACTAATTTAAAGTAATTATTGATATATAAGGACTTACTATTGCCATTTTAATTCATCTTTGTCCTGTACTTTTTTTGTTTTCCCTTTCATTCTCTCTTGTTCTCTCCCTTTGTGATTTGATAATTTGTTTTTGTTTGGATATGCTTTGATTCTTTTCTCTTTATTATTTATGTATCTACTATATGTTTTTTTCTTTGTGGTTACCATGAGGCTTACATAAAATATCTTGTAGTTGTAGTGGTGCATTATAGACTGCTAACATCTCAACTTCAATCACTTACAAAACTACATTTTTACTTCCCACAACATATTTTGTTATTTCTGTCATATTTCTTTATATATCACATATTTTTAACTGATTTTTGTGGCTATAGTTATTGCTTTTGTCTTCTAAACATCATACTAGGGTTATAAGTGTTTTATATGCAACCATTATGTTATTACTTTATTCTTTACTTTTCCATATATAGATGCTGTTTGACTTATGGTGGACTTACATCCCAATAATCCCATCATAAGTATGCAATATTATAATAAAATGCATTCAGTATCCCAATAAGTTCATCACAATGTTAAAAAATTGTAAGTCATCCATCATAATTTCAGATGCTATGCAACTTATGATGGAGTTACATCTTGATAAACGTAAAGTTGAAAATTCATATATCAAACTATCATAAGTTGGTGAACTCTGTGTTTGTCTTCACTTGTGAGATTAATACTTTCATATGAATTTGTGTTGCTGTTTGGCATCATTTCAGTCCAACTTGAATTCCCTTTAGCACTTCGTGTAATTCAGGATTGGTGGTAAAAAAAACTTTCCCAGGTTTTGTTTGTCTGAGGATGTCTTTATTTCTCCTTCATTTTAAAAGCACAGTTTTGCCGGTTGTAGTATTCTTGGTCATTGGTTTTTTCTTTCAGCACTTTGAATGAGTCTTATTTTCCCCTGGCTTCACAGGTTTCTGTGCAAAATCCACTGATAACCTTGCCAGGGTTTCTTTGTATGTAATAACAATTTGCTTTTTTTCCCTGCTGCTTTCAATATACTCTGTCTTCAACTTTTGACAATTTAACTATAATTTGTCTTGGTGCAGGCTTATTTGGTTTCTACCTATTTGAGGTCATTTGGGCTTTAGAGATCTGAATGTCTATGTCTTTTTCCAGTTTGGGAAATTTTCAATCATTATTTGTTTCTTTAAATAACTTTCCTGTCCTCCTTTTTGCCCTATTCTCCTTCTGGGACTCATATATTCTTAAAATATATTGGTTTGTTTGATGATGTTTTGCAGGTCCTGAAGATTTCCCTCACTTAATTCTTTTTTTCTTATCTAATTGAGTAGTTTCAAATGACTTGTCTCAAGTTTACTGGTTCTTTCTTCTGCTTGATTGACACTGTTGTGGAAGCTCTCTGTTGAACTTGACAGTTGATTCACTGTATTCTTCATCTCCAAAATTTGTTTGATTCTTTTTCATGGTTTTTATCTCTGTTGAACTTCTAATTTTGTTTATGTGTATTTGTTCAGATATCATTTAGTAGTGAATTTGTGTTATTTTGTTACAGATTTTCAAACAATTATTTTAAATTCTTTGTTAGATAGTTCATAGATTTCTATTTCTTTAGGGTTGGTTGACAAAGTTTTATTTATTTATTTATTTATTTATTTATTTATTTATTTATTTTTGTTTGGTCATGTTTCCATGAATTTTTTTCTGTGTGATCTTAGCAGTGTTATGTTGGTGTCTGCAATTAAAGAAGTGGTCACTTCTTCTAGACTTTCCAGACTGACTTGGCAGAGAAAGCCTTTCAGTAGTCAGCCTTTTCTGTAATTCCATGTCCATCAATGGGCTTAATTATGGAGTCTTGGGTGGGCAGGCCCACTTCTAGGGTATTCAGGTGGACAGGCCTTCTGCTCTGGTCTGCAAGGGATGTAACTGCTGCTAAGTGTTGCAGGCTGGTTGTTGAGGTTCAGGGACTGGCTGTTGAGAGCCCCGAACCTTTTTCTGCAAGTTATCTAGCTATGTGGATTCCCTCCATATTCTAGGTTAGACATGACAGAGGTAGGTCTATCAGCTAGTACCTCCACAGGCTCAGGAAATGAGATGCTCATTTAATTTTTTATTTCTCCATGGGAAAAAAATCACAGACTGGATGATTTTCCTCTGTCCTGCACTGTGCTGGCTTTGAGTAAGGATGATAGAGGTAAAGTGAAACTGTTCTTTTTACCCCTTTCAGTATTTTCTCTCAATTTTCTTCTCTACCAGTATGTTGTAAACTCTCAATTAGATTCTGGAGGTCTAATAAAGGTATATTTGTTCATGAATGGTTGTTTAATCAGTGTTTCTGTGGCAACACAAGAGGTAGGTAGGACCTCTTATTCTACAACTTTGCTGATGTTGCTTTTAAAAATTCTTGATATTTTAAAAATTTAAAATATTAAAAAATTCTTGACACATGCTTTTTAAATTTATTTTCTGTGTGAGCTTTGAGGAGGAAAGGTTTATTGGGGCTCATGATTTCAGAAGTTTCAGTTTATAGAGCTGGTTCTAAAGCATAAATGGTGGCACTAGCAACAGGATGTGTGGAGGGTCATAGCTCTCACATCATGGAGGAGGGAAGGAAAGAAAGCGAGAGAGAGAAAAAGAGAGAGAGAGAGAGAGACCCCCATGGACATTTTAGTCCCAAAGACCACGTCCCCAGTGACCTACCTCCTCCAGTCACACTCTACCTGCCTTCGTTACCACTCAGTAAATCCAAATTATTAATCCATCAATGGATTAATCAGCTGACGAGAGTAGAACCCTTATGATTCGACTATTTCACCCATGAACATTTTTTTTTTTTTGCGGTACCAGGGATTGAACGCAGGGGCGTTCTACCTCCGTGCTATGCCCCCGGCCCTATTTTTTATACTTTATTTTGAAACCGGGTCTCACGAAGTTGCGGAGGGCCTCACTAAGGAGAGAGAGAGAGAGAGAGAGAAAGAGAGAGAGAGAGAGAGAGAGAAAGAGAGAGAGAGCTGAGGCTGGCCGCGAACCCGGATCCTCCGGTCTCCGCCCCATGAACATTTTTATATTGCCAATTCATAAACTTTTCCAGGGAGCATTCTATATCCAAACCATAACAGAATGAATTTAAAGAAATTCTAACCTTTTCTGCTTGTTTCAGGGTTTTTGTTTGTTTTGAAAGTGCTTTTAGCCAGGTGTAGTTGTGCACACCTGTAATCCCAGTACTTGAGTACTTGGGGGGTTGAGACAGGAGGATCACAGGTTTGCAGCCAGCCTCAGCAACTTAGTGAGACCTTGTTCCAAAATAATCAATAAAATAGGGCTGGGGGTGTAGCTCAGAGGTAGAATGCCCCTGGATTCAATCCTAGTACCACACATACAAAACAAAAACAAAATAAAAAAAACAGGAGATATCCTTATTCATTTCTAGTAATTTTTCTTAAAGTCTATCCTATTGAAGTATAGCTATATTAGCTTTCTTATTGATAGTATATTCCTATTATAATTTTTCATCTTTTTACCTTCAATCTTTTTGTGCACTTAAGTATAAAGTTTTATTTATAAGCAACATATAATTAGTTTTAATATCCATAATATAATTTTTGTCTTTTACTTAAAACTATTTTTTGTATATATTTATAGTATATAACATAGTATTTTGTTATACATAGTGAAATGGTCATCAAAATCATACTAACATATAGATGATATATATATATATATATCATCTCACATTGTTACCCCCTCCATTTGTGTTAAGAGTACCTAAAATCTATACCTAACAAATTTCTAATATATAGTACATTAACTATAAACCTCAAAAGGTACATTACATATCTATATCTACTCAGCCTACATATTTGAAAGTTTGTACCCTTTGACCTTGACCTATACTCCCATTTTCTTCCCCAACCCCCACCTCTGGTAATCACCACTCTACTCTGTTTTTGTATATTTGACTTTTATCAAAAGACCTCACATATAAGTGATATCATACAGTATTTTTCTTTCTGTGTTTGGCTTATTTTACTTAGCATAATGTACTCTAGGCTTATCCATTTTCTATTAATTGTAATATTTAACTTAATTTACGTTTAACACACTTAGTAGTGTACTTGGGTTTAAAAATCTATACCTTATGTTTTGTTTTGTATTTATCCTACATATTTTATAATATTGTTAGTGTTCTTTCCTTTCATTTAAATGGAAAGCAATTTGATGATATAGTGGCATCATTAGCTTATTTTCAAATAGCTGTTTCCATAAGGCCATACACTGATACTTAGTTGAGATATTTCAGATAATATGAGGAAAATATTGTTTATGACATACACAAACAGAGAATATCCCTCAGAGAAATGGTGAAGAACTTCAACAGAATATTTATCAGATCAGATGCTTATTATTCTTTGAGAGTATAAGAATAGTGAGCACAAAGACAATATCTGTTTGATTTATTCTCTGACTTATTTTATAACACATAGTATAATATTGTATAAGTCAGTAACTGATTAAATGAGTGACTAAATTAATTGTCCATAGTTACGTTATATTCTGAAGAGCAATGCAATGAAGTAAAAAATATTTATATTGAGGTCTTTTTCTGGAGCTTTAAAATATGACCTTATGCAAGCACTAAACATCTTTGGGTTTCAGTTTACTACATCATTGGGTCATGGCAAGGATTTAATATAAATGGTGTCAAGTTATTTTGAAAGTTCACATTTCTAGACACATGTGTATTCTTATAGACACTATATGCAGTGGCAATTTTAAGACATGGTCTTTATCAAAGCTTATTTATCCTATTCAAAAATATGCTTTACTTTGAATGTTCAATTGCACATTAATATTTAATTTTTAGATCATTAACTTTTAGAGGACAAAAATAGTGCCTTTTCTACTATCTGTTGCTTTAAGGATAGTAATTTTATTAAACATTACAACTTATAATGTGTTCTCAATTTAATGTGTTATCTTTATTTAATGTGTTCTATTTATTATTCATATCAGCTCTATCTATTCAAGCAACCATGTTGCTTGAATTCAAATCTCAATTGTGACTTACTTCCTGACTTGCTCTAAAATGTTGAATAAGTTATTTTATTTCTTTTCTTTGGTTTGCTTGTGCCTACTGCATAGGGGTTGTTGTAAAGTTAAGTAGTTTAGTTCACTTAGCATTTAGGACACTATGGCATGTAGTGGCATATAGAAATCTCAGAAAATGTTAGGTTTGGCTCCTGGTGTGGTGGTGTACCCCTTAATCTCAGTGCTTGGGAGGCTGAGACAGAAGGATCAACAGAAGGATCAGACAGAAGGTTTGAGGACAGCCTCAGCAAGTAGTGAGACTCTCATCAATCTACGGAGACCCTGTTTCCAAACAAAAAATAAAACAAAGCTGGAATGTAGCCTGGAGGTAGAATGCCTCTGGGTTCCATCCACAGTACCACAAAATTAAAAAAAGTTAGATTTATACTAAAATTAATGTTCATATTAATTATGTATTAATTAAATTAATGTTAATCTTTAATATAGGAGTAAGTGTTCATATTTCAATTAAAATGATCCTTACTTTGTAATTGAGAACAGAGGTTGGAAGAAATTAAGTGAATTTTCCAAGATCACTCAGTTACTAGCAAAAGTAAATCTAACCCAAATCTTCTAACTCCATGTCATTGTGTATAAATATCCTGCCTTCTACAACTGAAGGCTTAGTAAACATTTTGGGATGATAGTATTTGAAAGAACCAATTTAATTGAGGAATCTCCTTGGGAATTCTGAGTACAATTGAAAGTAGAAGAATCAAGATGAAAGTCTGGTCCTAATTAGTTCATGTTTGTACTTTCATATCAATGCAAGTTTTTCAATATGTGTATACTTAACTGGAGGTAACTGTTTGGGCCCTGGAAGAAGAAATAAATCTGGTTTCTCAGGCCAAAATTTAAATGAGAGCAGATAAAAGCAACCTAAAGTTAATTGGTATGGTTTGGGGGGGTTATCTTATTATTTTGGATCACTGTCTGATCAATCCTAGACTCACACAGCCAAAGAAGGTTACAGCTGAAAGAACCTTACAGGTTATATAGCTCAATATTCTCATTTTGAAGATGAGACCCTAAAAGGGTAAATAACTTACCTATTGTTACACAGTGAATCAACTGAACTAGAGTCCAGGTCTTCTGATGGGTTAGTACAGGCTAGCTCTTCATCTATCACAGTACAATTCATGCTCAAAAAAACAGGTGACATGCCAGTAGAACTACCAAAAGAAGTAATTAGAACTTTGGTACATATAAGGTTAAAGTTTAATTCTGAGTGTTCTTTCGGAGGAAAACACACTAGAATTCATAATGACTGATTGATTGTGGTACTGGGGATGGAACCTAAAGGTGTTCTATCACTGGGCTACACCCTCAGCCCTTTTTATTTTTTATTTTGAAATGGGTCTCACTAAGTTACCACACACTGGCCTCACTAGAGATTTTTTTTTTTTTTTTTGCAGTACTGGGGATTGAACCCAGGGGCATTCTACCTCTGGACTACACCCCCAGCCCTATTTTTAATTCTTTATTTTGAAACAGGGTCTCACTAAGTTGAGGAGGCCTTACTAAGCTGAGGCTGGCTGTGAACCCGGATCCTCTGGTCTCAGCCTACCAAGTACTGGGATTACAAGTGTGCACCACCACGCCCGGCTTAGAGCTTATTTTAAAGCAATATATTGTTGTATTCTTCAAGAGAATACACTACTAACTTCTCAATCAATTGCTTTGATGCTGCCAAGAGTTCCTTTGACTCTCCTTCAGCTGTTGATTATCTGGTTTGGCAATTCACCAGACTCTGCTTTTTTTTTTTTTTTTTTTTGCAGTACCAGGGATTGAACCCAGGGGCATTTTACCTCTGAGCTACACCCCCGGCCCTATTTTTTATACTTTATTTTGAAACCGGGTCTCACGAAATTGCGGAGGGCCTCACTAAGTAGCTGAGGCTGGCCTCGAACCCGGATCCTCCGGTCTCCGCCTCCCAAGTACTGGGATTACAAGTGTGTGTCAGTACGCCCGGCCCCAGACTGCTTTTATTTTAACCCACCCTGTTAACATTGTGGGTAATTCACTGCTCATTAAAATAACAGAGAGAGGAGAGGCAAAGAATGAGGGTGACACTTACATTAATTCTTATTTTAAATAACTATCAGTTCTGTTGGTAGAGAAGATGGAAGTTAAATTTCATGGTTGTGAATTTATCATTATTATTTGTATGAAGAAACTACTTTTCATTTTTGTTTTAAACCTTACTCTATATATTCTTTAACATGTTCTGATAGAAGTTCGAGATATAACAAGTGCAATACAAACTACACAGACCAAATGTGAGAATTAAACAAGATTCAATATATTAGAGGTAGCTTGTATATAATAAGGACTACTGTATATAAGATGTTATTCTCATTTTCCTGACCAGGAAACTGAAGTTTATGATTCTTCTCTTGGTTTGGTAGGTTTACCACTGGCTCTGTGTAGTGTCCA
The DNA here is from genome assembly GCA_004027185.1 of Glis glis. Classification (NCBI taxonomy): domain Eukaryota; kingdom Metazoa; phylum Chordata; class Mammalia; order Rodentia; family Gliridae; genus Glis; species Glis glis. Next base: position 5,114 of record PVJS01035478.1, on the reverse strand, counting down.
AATCTGTGAAAGACATTTGTTGCAGATAAGGGCCAGGCAGAGCTGCTTGCATTACAGCCTGGACTAGCTGAAAGCTTGCTTTATACTCTGTGCTGCATTCAGAGTTGGCAACCTCACAGACTGTGAATGTTGAACCTCCCAATGCTGGATGATGATGAATGCTAATATCAGAGCTCACAATATTTAAATGTATATGCCACGGATCTACATGAACTTCTATTAACACACAGTTCTCTTAACTTTTATCACCAGGTAACCTTGGCCGGGTGGACCAGGTCTCCGACTTTGAGTACGATCTATTCATTAGGCCAGATACCTGTAATCCACGCTTCCGTGTCTGGTTCAACTTTACTGTAGAAAATGTGAAAGAATCACAGGTGAGGTTGTGGTTTTGGTAAGAATATGCTTTTGTTTTCCATTAGGAATATTAAAATAATGAGTGTGTTAGAATATCCTTGTTTATCTACTGCAATGGCAGAGTTTTGTTTTGAGAGATACAGAGAAATAGTTAAGGTATGCTGAGTTTTGTTATCTGATGGTTATTAAATAATTCAAATATTTTATCTGAGAATAAAGTGTTCTTTATTTATCGAATCATTAGCATGCTATTCTAGGGTTCCTTGAGGGACACTCTAAGGAAAGATTGGAAGTGGCTTGTTATTATATTTATGTAGGGTAGTCTTCTCTGTTATTTTTTTTGTAGAAACCTGTGAGAGACTTTTCTTATAGGCCTCGGTTTTAGAAAAAGGTTTTCTTCTCCTGTATAGTGAGGTGTTGATATTTTTAAGACAATATAATTCTTATAACTAATCCCATGCTTCCTTTGCTTTGACTGCTGCGAAACTCAGAACCTATTTTACATTCCTCTCTAGTGATTCTGGAAAACTTTTCTGTTTGTGTTTATGTGTGCTAACCTTTTAAAAATTCTGAATGTATTAGCCAGGTGTGGTGGTGTACACCTGTAATCTCAGTGCTTGGGAGGCTGAGACTAGAGGATTGCAGGTTCAAGGCCAGAGTGTAGTAACTTCACGAGACCCTGTTTCAAAATAAAAAATAATTTTGTTCTTCTTTAATAATGGAGGGAGAAACCCCAGTGGAGCAATCGAGGGGGTTTAGGGGAGAGTGGTGATGGGAGGGAGGGAGAATTAATGAAGGAAACACTTTCATTGATGTTGTGTACATATGTGAAATTATCAATCTCAATCTCAATATCATGTATGGGGAAGGGAAGGCAGTGGGGAGGGAGCCCGGGGAAGCTCTCCAAGTGCTGAGTACATTTATGTCCCTATTACTCTGAACTACATTATGATGTGAGACTACAATGCACCAATAAAAGTATATTAAAAATAAAAAATAAAGGGGTGAGGTGTATCTCAGAGGTAGAATACCCCTGGGTTCAATCACCAGTACCACACGCACACAAACACACAAAAGATCTGAATTTGTTAATCTGTGTTTACCACTGATTTCTTCCTCTTCATTTTCTAATAGTGCATGTTTTTATAACCCTTTTCAAATTTTGTTTTGTATGAAAGTATTAATTAAAATAGACAGATAAATACAAATGCTTTGAATAAACATTAATAGAAATATAAACCTAAGAAATAAGTTATCGTTTCTGTTGTATTGAGATAGCTGATCATGAAAGACTGAGTGAACTTTTCACACATAGTGATCTAATGATATTAGGTTTCTTTTAAGTAGATGAAAGCACAGCCCTGTAACCCAAGATGTACCTTCTTCCTTCAGGTTGCCTTTCTCTAGTATATTTGGGAGAAAGTGAGTGTATTTAATTTCCCCTCTTGAGTCAATCCATTGCACATGCTTCTGTCTATTTCTGTCAGCTGCAACTTGAATTGCACACCAGGCCTTGTCAGTGTCTGGAGTCTCCCTTAACACAGTGCTGGCTGTTCCTGACACAGGGGGGAGGTACAGCCACATATCTTTACTGCCAATTGTTTTAATTTTCCATAACACCATTGACATAGGACTGCAGAGTATATAATATTTACTGAAGTTTAGGGGCTAATGGAAAGGAATCAGTGTAGGAGAGATCCCTGTGAATTGTTTGATAAATATGACTTATGTCAGAATTTTAGAACCAGGGAGAGAAAAAGGAGAATTAAATTCTACACAGAGAGTGCCTCCAGGACAATTTCACTTCCTAGCTTTGCTTCTTAGTTGTACTTACTCTCCCATGATAAAGTTTCTTTTTCAGTTTTTCACAGTAATAAAATCATACTTCTTCTCTCTCCTTCCCTTAGAAAAACCTACATTTTACCTACAGGAGTTCACCTGACCCTAGGATTGTCCTTCCTGTTCCACCACAATAATCAATAATTCTCAAAGTGCATTTTCCAAAGTCTATGTTCCTGAGTCCTAGATTGGGTCTGCATTCCAAATTTGGACCCCCTATAAAGATCCTTTGCTATCTTGAGGTGAGCGTATGGCCTCCCATTCTTCCATTGGCATTCCTGTATCATGTCAGTAACTTAGAGTTGTCACAAACACACACCCCTGCAAAACAAACAATAATTCTCAAGTACAGTCGATTCATATAAAAGAAGGGAAACATTTTCTTAAAAGCAGTATAATTTACCAGGTTTCCTAAATTCACAAAAAGAATTACTCTTTTCTTCCTCTTACACAGCATATGTATATCCTTCAGCTTGCCTACTGCATCTAGGAATCCACTAACTCCTAGGAAATGGGGCTGATTACTTTTCAAACAACAGAGTCATCTAGCCTTACTAGGTCCTTTGTTAAATAGAGACTAAATAGTAGAAGCTATGAAATTATATATTTTTAAACATTGAGTCACATTAATTCCTAGGTTTTTGCTCACTTTCATCTCTACAAAAATTATATTTATATAGCTTATATTTGTAAGAAGGGGAGTAGGGGATAAGATGATTTGAGGTCAGTTATGCTACCTGGGAGTCTTTTAGACAGGTTCCTCATGCATTTCAGTTTCTTATTTGCTTTACTACTTTGCTTATAGGGATTTCTTTTTATTGTTTATAATGTCACAGCCACAGTGTTATTATTTTCACATTGCATGTTAAAACTATACAGACTTTATAGCAATCTCATCTATCAATTAAATGAGCAAGTAAGATGAATATGTTCCAAGGGGTTATTATTATAAGGGGGTTGGGCTTGTTTTAAGGATGCTTATTTTTAAAGTTGTTGGGACTAATATCCTCTGTCTCTCTGGGTTCTATCTACATATCCAGTGCTGTCCTCCCCTTGTTACAATTAGAAATCATAAACATGTTTATCTGGTTTCCTGGAGCCTGATGCTTTATCAGACCCTTTCTGTGGGCCACTATCTCATAAACTGTAATCACATTATATAGTTATGGAAATCTGACTCAAGAAGGCATAAGATCTACTGGAAAGATACAGTGTATATCCTCGGCTCACAGGATATTTGTTTTCATGGTTGTCTACATGAAAGAGAATGGTTTTGCTATTAAGTTTGACTTGTGAGGTCTGTTTTTATAATGTTTCTTCCTCTAATCTTTTTCCATCTCTCTTCAATTTCCGTTAAAATGAGAGCTGCATGAATGCAATCTAGTCAAGAACCTTATGTAGGGCTTGGTCCTAGCAGACAAAAAATTATTAGTCATCACAAGCTGAGTCCATTAAATTAATGTTAAAAATTGAAGCTCCAAATATACTGTATACGCAGGTCTAGCTTTTCTTGACTTTTTAGGAAGTGATAAAAGCTTGGAACATGTGGTACTGTATCCAAGGACTGATATATTAATCCCCCAAAGTAGTTGCTAAGTAGTATATTTGCAAGAGTTGATGAAAACTGAATGTCCTTATACCTTTATGAAAAAGTAATTTTCTCTCTGAAAAACTGATATTAAATATTTTTGTGTGGAAATTTATTATTGATGCATCAGAACACTTGTGTGATGTGAAAGCAAATCTTTTTATTTAAATACTCATGATAAAACTTTAGCCAATAAGAGGAAATAAAGTGGTATGCCTGGCCTGTTTATGCTCTGTTTTTTCCCCTTAATATTATTTTTATCTCTTTGCCTTTATCTGTCCCATTTCTGATTACAAAACAGTCAATACTTAATGTAGTGAATTTGGAAAATACAAATAATTATGAGAAGCAGAGAAAAAACAGGCACACACATTCATCATCATCATCATCATCATCATCTCACTAGCCAGAAGCAAATACTATTAATTTCTGGCATGTTTATTTCTAGGCTTATATATTTTCTGTCTTATTTTGGGAGCATAATTAAATTTGAATCGTCTATATGCATAATTAGGTATTGTTTCTAAATAACCTAAACATTATCACAAGCAATTTTATATCATTAAAAACTTAATAAACATGGCTGTCAAACAGGTATTTACTATTGGGCCACTTCCTTACTCTTGGGCATAAAGAATATTTTCTATTATATGTTCTTATGAATAACACTGTAGTGGACATCTTTTATGGAACCAATGTTACCAAAATTTTATTTTGCTTCCTCAGGACAAATTCCTCTGAGGGGAACTGGTGGACTAAGATATATACATTTTAAAGACCCTTTATGCATATTTCTAAATTACTGTCCCAATGTTTATGCCATTTTGTTTTCTTATAAATAGGAGTGAAATGACTTTCCTTATATTTCTCTCTTTGAGTTGTTTTATGAACTCAGATATTCACATATCCAGAGTAATTTGTCTCGTTTTCCTCACTTACTCTGCATCCTCACACAGATAGATGGGTTATGATGCAGTATCTCAGGCCTGCAGTCATAAAGAAATTAATTGCATTTTAGCAATAATATGGGACAACAAAACAGATCCATGTTTTTATTTTGACTCTTTTTCTCAATTCATCCACCCTGTTTTATCTAGCTATGCCAACAGATTATCCTCTGAGGTATGAAAAGAAGAATAATGAAGAATAATAAAGCCTTTCCTGATCCAGGTGTGATGGCATGCGCAGCTAATTGAGAGGGTGAGACTAGAGAATTGCTTGAGCTGGTAGTTCAGTGCCACCCTGGGCAACTTAGAAAGGCCCTGTCTCTTAAAAGAAGTATTTCCTTGATTTCTTTTCTTTCTTTCTTTCTTTTTTTTTTTTTTTTTTT
>PVJS01035477.1:0-20983 GCA_004027185.1 Glis glis | reverse complement strand
GAGAGAGAGAGAGAGAGAGAGAGAGAGAGAGAGAGAGAGAGACAGGGAGAGAGAGAGCAAGAGAGCTGAGGCTGGCCGTGAACCCGGATCCTCCGGTCTCCGCCTCCCAAAGTACTGGGATTACAAGGGTGCGCCACCACGCCCGGCTCACTGCTGCATTTTCAAGGTAAACACAGTTGTGGAAAACTGTGTGACAGCAGTGTGTGTGTGTGTGTGTGTGTGTGTGTGTGTGTGTGTGTGTGTAAAACTCTGGTTCACTATCCAGCACACTAGGACAATGGGTCCCTATGTATGGGTGTTGGGGAAATGATGGAGAAGAGAAGAGGGAGCTGGAGAAAGGAGTTCCTTCAGTCTGTGTATGAAATCCTGAGGTCACTCGCAGGCTTCATGTCAAGGAACTGACCCAGAGCAGCACAGCAAAGGCTCTGAGACTGAGCTACAAGGTATTGCACATCCTAGGTCCCAGTCTGGCCTCTGCATGGCATATAGACTGAGCTGACTATAAGAGCACTGTGAAGGCTTTGAAAACTAAACTGGTGTTAGAACCCCAGCCCACAGAAGATAGACTGGTCTGTGACTTGTGGTCGAAACCCAACTATGTTGGCTGCTTAAGAGAAAAAAAAATATCATTCTTTCAAGAATCCTAATAGGACCCAGAACCTCATAACATAATAATCAAAATATCCAAGATACAATTCAAAATTAAGCAACATACAAAGAAGAAAGAGCCAGGAAAATCACAGCAACTCTCAAAGGGAAAGGCAGTCAGCTGACACCAACATCATGCTGACCCAGATGTTGGGATAAGCAGATAAGATTTAACTCAGCATTATACCATGCTCCAAAAAGTAAGAGAAAACATTATTGAAATAAATGGGGAGGTAGGAGTTTTCAGTAAAGAAGTAAAAGCTATTAAAAATGGGGATTTTATAACTGTAAAACACAGTAACAGAAACAAATAATTCACTGGAGGGGAGCAGTAACACATTGGAGATAGTCAGTGAACTTGACATGAGATCAGAGGTTGAACTGGCCTCTTTTTCTGTGAAGAGACGAACAGTAAATATTTTAGATTTTGTTGGCCATAAAGTTTCTGCCCCAATTCTTCAGGTCTGCAATTGTAACATGAAAACAGCCACAGACAAAATGTAAATGAGTGGGAATGGCTGTGTTCCGATAAATTTTGATTCGCCAAAACAGGCAAGCTAGAAAACAGAACATTCTCAGCTCATTTTATATGGCCAGTATTATCCTCACACCCAAACCAGGCAAACACAGTAGAAGAAAATTAAACAAAATATTAGCAAATCAAATCCAGCAATATATCAAAAGCATAACGGTCCCAAACCAAGTGGGGTGAATATGAGGAATGCAAGTGTGGTTCATTATTTAAAAATCAAAGAATGTAATCCAACATAGGATCAGACTAAAGAAAAAACCACATGATGATAGATGCGGAAAAAGCAATACCCATCCATCACTGGCTCAGCAAGGAAGGAATAGTAGGGATCTTCCTTAACTTGATAATGGACATCTACAAAAGTCGAGAGTTATGTATTTCCTCATGAACGAATCTCAAAAAACATAATGTTGAGTGAGAGAGGACGTTACAGAATATTATAGCATGATATAACTTGCATAAAAATTTATTTCATACAAAACTACCACATATTATTTATGCATAAGGTACAAATGTTTCCAAGGGAATAATAGTAAACATTAATATAAGATTAGTGGCTTCATCTAGGGAGGGAAAGGAGGGAACAGGATGGAAGACTAGCCCACGAGGAGCCACAGCTTCACTGTAATGCTTGAACTCTTAAAAATCTGACTTTTTTTTTTTTGGTGGTACTGGGGATTGAAGCCAGGGGCATTCTACCTCCGAGCTACACCCCCAGCCTTATTTTATTTTTATTTTGAAACAGTGTCCACACTAGGTTGATGAGTGTCACTACTTGCTGAGGCTGTCTTCGAACCTGTGATCCTCCTATCTCAGCCTCCCAAGTACTGGGATTACAAGCATGCACCACCATGCCTGGCTTAAACTCTTAAAAATCTGAATCAAACATGACAAACAATAAGATTTGAAGAATGGAATGGAAGAAACATGACCATTCATTACATTACCCTCTTGATTTCCCTATATGGTCAATGTTTATAATTTTTAAAAGTATATAAATAACTCTATATTTAAAATATATAAATTGTGTGACAAAAGCACAAAGCCTGGGGGAGGAGAGAAGAAGGTTGGGTCTTAGAGGGCTTTCTGCAGATGATGCTAGTAATTTCCAAAGAATTACCAACATCAGGCAGTGCTCTAAAGGAGTAACTTCTAGAAACAGTAACTTATTTTACACAACAACCCGGGAGGCCCGCACATCTATCCTCATCTGTAGATGGAGAAATGGAAACCCAAAGAGGTTCAATAAGTGCTTCTAAGTCAGAAAGTCAATGAATGGGGGGCTGGGAGGAAACCTAGCAATCCAGTCCCAAATCCTGAGATGGTCACCATGGGAACAAGCCACTGCCCTACAGCAATTATTCTGCTTGCTGTGTGGACAAGAGTGTAAACTTAGGCAAGGCTTCAGTCAGGGAGATAGCCTATTATCATCTAACCTTTCTCTTTTTTTCTTATTGACTTCCTTACTGAATTTTTATATATTCTTAATGTAAACCTGTGTTTTGTTTTACATACTTGGCAACAGTTTCCCCAGTCAGGCCTCTTCTTTTCCCTTTGTTTGCAGCAGCTTTTGTTGTACAGAGGTTTTTACTTCCCTCTGGGAAATGGGGCCTGAGCTAGTGATGAGAGAGGAGGAGCCACATTCAAGAGAGATCCTGAAAACTGCAGAAATGGTGGGCTTTGGTGGAGCTTCCTACTTCCTTATCCCTTGAGGAGCCAGATGAGCTGCAAGGACACTTAACTCTCCCTGCTCTGTGTATGTCCAGGCCGGCCTGCCTTCCTTCCTTCCTTCCTTCCTTCCTTCCTTCCTTCCTTCCTTCTTTCTTTCTTTCTTTTTCTTTCTTTCTTTCTTTCTTTCTTTCTTTCTTTCTTTCTTTCTTTCTCTCTCTCTCTCTCTCTCTCTCTCTCTTTCTTTCTTTCTTTCTTTCTTTTATACTAGTTATTAAACTGAGGGGCGCTCTACCTCCAAGCTCCACTCTTCAGCCCTTTTATTTTTTATTTTGAAACAGGGTCTCATTACGTTGTTGAGGGACTCCCTAAGTTGCTGAAGCTGGCCTTGAACCTGAGATCCTCCTGACTCAGCCTCCCAAATACTGGGATTACAGGCATGAACCACCATGCCCAGCCTCCCCTGAAGTTTCTTTTTCTTTCTTTCTTTTTTTTTTTTTTTGCGGTACCAGGGATTGAACCCAGGGGCATCTACCTCCGAGCTATACCCCCAGCTCTATTTTTTATTCTTTATTTTGAAACAGGGTCTCACTAAGTTGCGGAGGGTCTCACTAAGTAGCTGAGGTTAGCAGTGAACACGGATCCTCCTGTCTCAGCCTCCCAAGTACTGGGATTACAAACATGTGCCACCACGCCCGGCCTCCCCTGTAGTTTCTGAAGTCAGACTTATGCTTGGCTTGGCAACTCCTGCTGCACCTAGCTGAGGACCTGTGAGGCTGGCTTGCTTGACATCTGGCAGCTAAAAACTCACCATGGTTTAGGACGTGATCCCCACTACTGTGCCAGGGAAATGGGAAAAATGAGCGGAGTGAGGCTTTCATGAAGCTCAGTGTATTCGGTAGAATAAACTTTCCTTTATTGGGCGCGTGTTTTTCCAAAGGGTATGTGGTTAAAATTTTCTTTGTATGCAAGGACGGTGACATTAGATGGTAGATCAATTGCTTTCCAATGTTCTTGTTTTGCCAAATAAAAAGTTGGCAATACTCTGTTAGTGCCTCAAAGTTATTTTTACATTTTTCTGCCCAGTTAAATTTAAAAAGCATCTGAGAACAATAGTCACAGAGAAAAGAGTGTAAGCTTTTAAGTCTCAAAACATGTGTTTCCAATTTGGTCGCATATACTAGTCCTATAACGAGAAGGCAAGTCACTGGACTTTGGGGAATCTCTGTTTCTTCTCTAAAATTGTGGTTTCTTGGTGATCATTATAGTCACTGTAGGAAGAGAGAAGTTTAAATGAACTAATATCAGAGGGGCTTAGGAGCACGTATGGTTCACTTCGGGTTTATTTTGCTGCCCCTTCTCTCCCCGGCAGGCAGAAACTGGAGTTTATTCGCATGCCCTGACAATCATCCAGTTTAGACCTGGATCATAGCAGGTACTTCAAAATTGTCTGTTAGAAATCACAGTGAGATATCATGTTCATTAGGATGGCTACCAACAGGAAAAAAAAAAAAAACAACAACAAAAATCAAAGAAGGAAGAAAAGAAGGGAGGAGGCCGGGCGTGGTGGCGCACGCTTGTAATCCCAGTACTTTGGGAGGCAGAGACCGGAGGATCTGGGTTCGCGGCCAGCCTCAGCTCTCTCTCTTTCTCTCTCTGTCTCTCTGTCTCTCTCTCTCTCTCTCTCCCTGTCTCTCTCTCTCTCTCTACTTAGGCCCTCCGCAACTTCTTGAGACCCGGTTTCAAAATAAAGTATAAAAAATAGGGCCGGGGGTGTAGCGCGGAGGTAGAACGCCCCTAGGTTCAAACCCTGGTACCGTAAAAAAAAAGAAGGGAGGAAGGAAGGAATGAAGGAAGGGAGGGAGGGAGGGAGAAAAGGAGGGAAGGGAGAGAGAAGAAATTAACAAGTTTGATGAAGACACGGAGAACCATAACTCTTCTGCATTGCTTATTGGGATACAAAATGGCACAGTCACTATACAAACAGAATGGAAATTCCTCAAAAATGATAGAATTACCATATGATCCAGAAATTCTACTTCTGAGTGGATACCCAGAAGAAGCGAAAGCAGGAACTTGAAAAGATATTCGTACATCCATGTTCACAGCAGCATTATTCACAACGGCCGAAAGGTGGAAGCCACTCAAGTGTTCATTAATGGATTAAAAAAACTGTGCTATACACATGCAAAGGCTATTTCTAAGGCTATTATTTAGCCTTAGAAAAGAAGCAAATTCTGAAATATACTACACCGTGGATGAACCATGAGGACATTATAAGTGAAACAAGCCATATTTAAATATTTCATATCGAATGATTCCACTCCTATGAGGGACCTCGACTAGCAGCATTTATAGAAACAGAAAGTAGAATGGTGGTTGCCAGGGGCTGAAGGGAAGAGGAAATGGAGAATTATTGTTGAGTGGGTATGAAGTTTCAGTTTACATGACAATGTGAAGGTACTTAACACCACTAGTTGCGTACTCAGACATGGTTAAAATGGTAAATTTTGTGTTATGCTTATTTTACCACAACTAAAAGTAAAAATTGAAAGAAAAAAATATAATCATCTGCTAACTGAAGAGCTGATCAATAAATAAGGACGGAGACACAGGATGCCTGAAGCATGAGTCTTCCCATCAAGGAAATAGCCAGCGTGTTGCTCCTGGAACAACAGCTAAGAGTCCCACTTTTACAGCAGGGTGACTGCTGTAGAAGGGAATGAGGGAAAGAGGACCAGCAGCAGGAGAATCCTGCGGGGTTTTGTAGGACCTGGCATTTCATTTTAACTGGAGATGATGGGACATGGCAGGAGGAACAAGTAAGAGAATAAATAGGTGAGCGGAAGGAAGAGGGGGTCCTGGAAGCCCAGGAGAGTGTCGCAGATGCTGCGGGCTGCAGCACAGCTTCTGCGTGCCCCTCCCTAAGCATGCACCTGCTGCAAGGACTAACTCAACCCTCAGAATGTGCTGGGACCCATGGGATTCTCAGGTCAGAGCCCTCCATTCGTGTCCCAGTGGTCTCTTGCCTGGAGACAGGGAATTGTGTGTCTTCCCTAGAGACAGCTGGGCTCTGCCACAAGTGCACATCATTATTCTTGGTTTCTAACGTGGGAGGAGGAAGTGTGAAGGGTGGAGGAGCTGTTTCTTTTATCACACAATTAGATTAGAAACTGGCTGATTGCTCAGGGCAGGGACACACCCAAACCAGGCCTATAGGAAAGTCTCCCTACTGGGTGGTCCCATCTTGCTCTAGAGGGTCTTAAATTTTGGGGACATGACTTCTGAGCTCTTCATATCCTTGAGAAAAGGCCTAGGGGTGTGTCACATAAAAGCCCAAAGCAGATTCCAAAGACTTACTTTGAGTCCTCATGTCAATCATTCATTCCCTCATTAATCATTTATTGAGCACCTATTATTATGTGCCAAACACTATGCCAGGCATTGGGAATATACATGTAGGCCCTGTCCTTGAGTTGCTCACAGAATCAAGGGTGGAATCAAATCAGCTTTGAATTATACTATAATGTGTTACCTTCTGCGATATACTGGCTATAAAAATAAGTTGGCTAGTACTTATTACTACCACATACTTAATGTATGTCAGGCAGTATTATAAATTATTTACATACATAGATTCATTTAATCCTTAGGAGAACCCTATGAGGTGGTTACTTTAATGCCCCCCTTTTATGGTACTGGGGATTTAACCCAGGGGAGTTTTACCTCTGGGCTACACCCCCAGTCCCATTTTTTAATTTTTTTTATTTTGAACAGGGTCTCACTAAGTGCTGAGGACCTTGCAACTTAGTGAGACCCTGTCAGCCTCCATAGTACTGGGATTACGGGCATGTGCCACCATGCCCGGCTATTATAATGGCCCATTTTACAGATGAGGATTCGGAGGCACAGAGAATATAGTGTGGCAAGGACACAGGAAGCTAGGGATAACACCCAGGGGTAGCGGGCAGGGCAGTCTGGCTCCAGAACCTCGCTGTGATGTTCTGCTGCCTCTGGATGGGAATGCAGAGGAGGATGGACTCAGCACATTTCCCAGAGCAGGTGGTACCCAGCCCAAGTACTGAAGGATGTCAAGAAGTTGGCCAAACAGGGAAAAGGAGGTGAGCACTTTCATCAATCAAATTTTCACCAATCGCCGGGCGTGGTGGCGCACGCTTATAATCCCAGTACTTTGGGTGGCGGAGACCAGAGGATCCGGGTTCAAGGCCAGCCTCAGCTCTCTCTCTCTCTCTCTCTTCCTGTCTCTCTCTCTCTCTCTCTCTCTCTCTCTCTCTCTCTTTCTACCTAGTGAGGCCCTCTGCAACTTCGTGAGACCCAGTTTCAAAATAAAGCATAAAAAATAGGGCCGGGGGTGTAGCGTGGAGGTAGAATGCCCTGCGTTCAATCCTCATACAGCAAAAAAAAAAAAAAAAAAAATTCACCAATCAAAAGCTTCCAATGGAATGTCTTCCAAGGTGAAGTAGAGAACCCTGAGAGGACATATGCATTCCAGAGAGGGAGGGAGGGGAGAGGCAGAGGACAGCCTGGAGAGACACCCTGGGTTGGGATCCTGGGTGGGGTGGGGGCTCATTTCTTAGGCACTGGGGAACCAGTGTGGGGGTTTATGCCTGCTGTGATGTGATTACAATCATCGCTGTAGGATTTGCTTATGGTTTTTGTGGACTGGTGCACCCCACACGGAAATCACAAGGACTTCTCTCTGGCCTGTAGAGTCTCCATTTGCACGCTCTTTCTACTTGGATCGGTTCTTTGGTCCCCACTGTGCGGCAGGGAGGTGAGGTCCTATGACTGTATTGGAAGACCTCCTGGTCTGTATTCCAGCTAGGCTTGGACAGTGGCAGGCATCAGCAAAAGGTTAAAGAGGAGGAGGAAAGGGAGGTTGGGGATTTCCCCCCAGCTCCCCATGCTTCTGAGCCACGGGGTGTCGCTGGCCATGTCCTCTCCCCCCAACAGTGGCCCTCCTCCACAGCTGCGCCTCTGAGTGGGCTCAGCCACACTTTGCCTTCCTCTTGTCTGCACTACTCTGTTCCCCACAGCTGCAGTTCTCGGGTGTGCCCCCTTAGGGTTCCCTTAGCCCTGCCCCCATTCCTGTAAATGTCCCCTCCATTAAATCCACTTCTGAATTACAGAAAAGGAGCTTTCTCTCTCTCTCTCTCTTTCTCTCTCTCTCTCTCTCTCTCTCTCTCCTTCCTTCCTTCCTTCCTTCCTACCTACCTACCTTCCTTCCTTTTTTTCTTGTACTTAGGAGATTGAACCTAGGGACATTCTACCTCCAAGCTACACCCCCATCCCTTTTTAGTTTTTATTTCAAAACAGGGTCTCCCAAAGTTGCTAAGGGTCTTGCTAAGTTGCTGAGGCTGACCTCAACCCTGTTAACCTTCCTATCCCAGCCTCTCAAGTACTGGGATTACAGGTGTGCGCCACCATGCCCGGCTGGAGCCCTCTTTTTCTTGTTGATAATTAGACATTTTGAGAACTTGTAATAGTGACCATGTTTTGGGTACCTACTGTGTGCTTGAGGCTTTCTTTTTTTTTTTTTTGCGGTACCGGGGATTGAACGCAGGGACATTCTACCTCCGCGCTACACCCCCGGCCCTATTTTTTATACTTTATTTTTGAAACCGGGTCTCACAAAGTTGCGGAGGGCCTCACTAAGGAGAGAGAGAGAGAGAGAGAGAGACAGAGAGACAGAGAGAGACAGAGAGACAGGGAGAGAGAGAGACAGGGAGAGAGAGCGCTGAGGCTGGCCGCGAACCCGGATCCTCCGGTCTCGGATTACAAGCGTGTGCCACCATGCCCGGCTTTGAGGCTTTCAATATACATATTTTTCATTTAATTCTCATCACAGCCTCAACAGTCAGAGACTCTTTGTATCTCTTTTCAAGATGAGAAAACCGAGGCAGGCACATAGATGCTAAGTAACTTGCCCAATGCTATGTAAGCCTCATGTCCAGAATCATAGGGCTAGACAGGAGCAAAATCGAAATTCCAGCATGGGTCTCTGGACTTCAAAACATGCTCTGTTCCCTGCTCCAGGTCACTGAATAAATCACTGGAAAGTCTTAATTTGTCAGGCTCTGGATAATCAGTAAGGGCATTGATGGTAAAACTTCTAGGGCAAGTGGAGATGGCTATTCTATGGAGGACATAGGTGTTGTTGAGAAATGGCGGGTCTTTAAGTAAAAGTGCTGGATCTTTGCCATTCCTGAATTGATGGAAAATGCAGTGCTGGGTGATTTTCCAGAAAATCCATGCTTTCACTATGTGCGGTTCCTCTGTGGAGGGAATCTTAGCTCATAAACAACAGTTCAAAAGAACAGGAAACTCATCTCTTCAAGACCCACAGCAGAAAGCACAAGGGTTAACTTATAGAGAAGTATTTTCTGATTTTTTAAAATCCCTTGTGGGCTTGTGCACTGAAGCTTAGGAAAAGGCTCACAGTGGAGACGAGTGGTCAGGGGAAACCACCCTGTTTTCTTGGCTGTGCTATGGCTGAAACAGCCCTTCCCGAAGACAGTGCGTGGGGGAAGGAAAGGCAAAGCCACGAGGAGGCTTGAAAATGCTGTGGTTTGCTTTTTATTTTTCATTTTCACTTTTTTTTTGGACATCTTTGGGTGGAATGGATTCTACAACTGGCTGAAAACACAGTGTTCTTGGACTGGGAGCACTTAGAATGTCCTGTCCATGACTCGTGCCTTCTGCGTGCCCCAGACCTCCCGTCCTGGCCCACCAGGTAGCAATGGTGATGCCTCCATCTTTAGCTCAGTGAGGCACAGCCAGGGCCATCCCAGGAAGCCCGGCAGGAAACCCCAGCATCCTTATAAGAGAGATACACAGGAGATTTAACACAGACAGAAGAGAAGGCAATGTGTAGATGGAAGCAATGAGGGAGATTTGACCTTTTACAAAAGAGAGAAAGGCTGGGTGTTGGAAGGGGAAGCAGAAAGCAAAAGCAGAGAGAAAAGATGCTACCCTGCTGGCTATAAAGATGGAGGAAGGGGCCATGAGCCAGGAATTCAAGGGAAGTAGATCGAGATGCTGGAAAGGGCAATGCATCGGCTCTCCCCATGAGCTTCTGGAGGGCATGCGGCCCCCAACACTTTGAATTCAGCCCAGGGATAGGATTTTAGGCCTCTGGCTTCCAGAACTGTAAGAGAATAAATGTGTGATGTTGTAAGCCATCAAACTTGTAGTGATTTGTTACAGAGTAAATAGGAAACTAATTCAGCAAGTGAGGCAGAAATGAAGAAACAAAAATGAGGTGTGGAACTAATGTAGGGTGCTTGAAATAATCTTGCAGGAACTCTCAAAAGCCCTGCGTGCTTTTCCCAATCATCTCACCATTTGGCTGTTTCAACTTGGCCAACTTACTTCCCCTCTGTGAGCCAGGATCTCTTCCTGGGTTTCATCTGGATCTAGGAGCCAGGATTTCTTCATCAAGTAGGATAATAACCTACCTGGCATATGTAGATAAAAGGCAGCCGCTATATTAATATTACAGAATGACAAAATATTATGTCTAGGCAATGGCAGTAGGTTCTAACTGGGTTCATGGAATACAAAAGCTTGTTGTTGATGTCAACTATGGATGGGATTCGACAGGAGCCCCCTTTACTCACATCGTAAGGAGAGAAAGCAGTCAAAATAGATGTATTAATTTTGTGTTTTGTTCTCAACGAAACCAGAAGTTTGTTAAGATGGCATCTGATTTAGCATGAAATTACACATTCAGTCATTTTAAGTTTAAAAAGAGAATGTCCTTCCTATATTCTACACAGACCAAGACGCCAAGACGACACAAGAACCAGTCTTTGAACCACTGCTAGAAACTGGTTGACACACTCAGATTGTCCTGCCACTTCCTGAGTGGGTGAACTCTGGGAAGACGTTTCACCTCTCTGACTCAGTTCTCTTCTCTGTAAAGTGGGGATGCCACCTTCCTTGAAGGGTACTTTTGTGGGGTGGTTGAAAGAGCATATATAAAGTGCTTGGCCTGCCGGGCGTGGTGGCGCACGCTTGTAATACCAGTACTTTGGGAGGCGGAGACCGGAGGATCCGGGTTCGCGGCCAGCCTCAGCTCTCTCTCTCTCTCTCTCTCTCACTCTCTCTCTCTCTCTCTCTCTCTCTCTCTCTCCCTGTCTCTCTCTATCTCTCTCTCTCTCCTTAGTGAGGCCCTCCGCAACTTCGTGAGACCTGGTTTCAAAATAAAGTATAAAAAACATAGGGCCGGGGGTGTAGCGCGGAGGTAGAACGCCCCTGCGTTCAATCCCTGGTACCGCAAAAAAAAAAAAAAAAAGTGCTTGGCCTGGGGATAACCAGTGCTCAATAACTGGCAGTTTCCCAGCACTCTATTATTTGTTATTGTGGTTACCCAGCTCTTGAAGCTAATAACCTTAGTAAAATTTCACCTCCTGGACTCTTGAACCAGTTCCTGTAGGCAGGAACCTTGAGTGACCGAAACAGCAGAGCTTAGAATCAAGAGAAAGAAAGTTAGATACAGATCTAAGTTTGCATACTACTGCCACCATTTGCTAGCTGTTTGGGCCAGTCATGCAAATGGAGCCTCGGCTTCCTCATCTGTACTATGAAATTATCATGGCATTTATCTCATAGGATTACACAAGACCATGCACGTAAGTGACTTCAAATACCTGGCGTGTAATAGGCAATCAGTCAGTATTCAATGAATTAAATTCCCTTGTTCATATTTTCATTTAAAAGTAGAGGGGGATAGAGGCAGGGAACATTACTGGGCTATTCACCAGGTGTGAAGGCTGCAGCTGAACCTGACCTTTGGGCCCACTTTTTAAGGCCAGGTTTTCAGCTACTCTGCATGTTGGTAACAGGAGATATACTTCTCAGAAAACGGGCCCTCTCTCCCAGAAACCTGAGGTGTTAGCTTGGAGAAAAATCCCTCAGCCAGGAGGCAGTTCAGCTGTGACCTTTTGCAGGCAAATTTACCAGAAGCCCCAGCTGGAAGAGACCAGGGAGCTCCCCTTCCAAGTGCATGGGGCTGTGGGAATTTCCTCCTGGCCTTCCTGGGACGGCCCTGGCCGTGCCTCACTGAGCTTCTTGCAGTTTCTGTCCGTGCAGAAACTGTGGTGCAAAACTCAGTTTGCAATGAGGTGGGAACAGTGGTGTTTTAATTCCCCCCACTTCTTTTTGAAAATCAAACAACCCCAAGATGTACTTTCAGAAATTTTGACCCAAGCCAAACACTTTTCTGACAGGGTGACCACACTGAGGAACGCCCAGGGCATTTTGACTTTGTGAAGACAGTGTCATAGGGGCAGGAGCCAGATCGATGCAGAAATCAAAGGGTACAGGTTCACACGCCACCCGGGACAGCTGGAATGTTGCTTTGTTTTCGTCTCTGAATTTATAGGCCAACTCCTCCTTCCCCACCCCCTCACACTTGATTTATTATTGTGCAGATCCAATGGCTTTTCTCCAACTTTATTTCTTTCTTCAGAAATAAACAAGGATTTTACAGCTTCATAACCTCCCTGAAGTTTGTTTGTTCTTCCCTCTATACAGTGTGGGCCATGTTTGTTCCCTGGGAAAGTCTCTTCTCTAATTATTTTCACATTTCAACAGCTTTTGTTTCTTCTTCTTTCTCTGAGATTTATAAAAATGCTGACCATGGATTTGCTTCAGGCTAAATGGTACCATAAACATTTTCTCCTGGGCACTTGGGAGCTTCAGGGAGTGGGGCCATGTTGCCTTTTCTTACTACATAACGTGCCAGAAGGAAATTTGAAAATCCTGAAACAGTCCTTTGGGTGGCTAGGAGAAAAAATGTGCAAATTGGTAAAGATGGAAAATCAGCTTATCCTATACAAGGGACCTTCCACAAGGTAGTGTTTATAAGACTCAGCTAAGAAAAAGGCTGCCCTCAAAGATGAAGCTTTTATTTTAGTTTGAGATCTTTCTGTTTTCAAGCACAGACTGAAATTTGGTGCATTTTAAGAAAATAGGGATTTAGAACATCAAAGGCTAACATATACTAGCCAGATCTTGCATTATGGGGCAAGTAATTTTTTTCTTTTTTTTTTTTACCAAAAGGTATGAACCTACTCTTGATGTTTGCATGTTCAGTTTGAAAACTTAGGAATCTTTCTAATAATAACAATCCTGGATTCTGGGAGCCATTGAGGTTTAATGGTATGTTGTTTAATTCTCTTGTCTACTACAGCTCTAAGCGTCTTAATTGCATGTGTGTGTGTGTGTGTGTGTGTGTGTGTGTGTGTGTGTGCATGTGTGCATGCACATGACCTTCCCCATACCCTCCTGAGGTATTTTATAGCATGTGACTCCAGGGACTCAGATTCTCCTGTCTGGGCTGACATAGTTTGAAGTTCCAAACCTGCCCCTAGCATTAATATCTGGAAGGAACCTTTCAACCCATCCTGTCTAAAATGGAATTTTTTTTATCTTCACTCTGTCCTTTCCTCGAATTCCCACCATCATCCACTAAAATCCCTTGCAGGAAGTCACTCCGGCTGTCTTCTTTGATAATAACTTGAGTCCTGTCCCTTCTCCTTACCCAGTATCTCAAATATTAAATTTGTCCATTCCTTCCCCACAGCCATTTGCCTCTCTTAGAGTCTCTTGCCTCTCACCAAGGTTGACCTCGCTGTAAACTTTCTCTTTCCAACCCCTCCAGTAAAATAATCACTTCCCAAGCTATAAGAATGTTCGAATCCCACTGGGATCATTACTTCCCTGCTTAGACATTGCCTATGTCCTGTCACCCCACTGTCCACACAGGCTGGGCCAAGCCCTCAAGCAGGTACTTAGTGCCCTCCCTGAGGCAGTTCCAGGCTTGTTCTACCACTCAGGGGCCAGGTCTGCTCACCTGCTCACATGACTGGCTGCTTTCACACTCGTCCATGCTTCATGGTCTTCCTTGACATGGGCTGCTCTTCTGCCCCTTCTCCAGCTGGCAAACATCTGCTCAACCTTGAAGGGCTGATTTGATTCAGATATTAAATCCTCTGTGAGACCTTCCCAAATTCCCCTAACTGGAATCTCTTGCTCCCTGTCAGTATTCCTGAAGCAGCTTATACACATCTTTATTCTGTACTTGTATCCACTCATATTCCCCATCTCTCATCCCATGCCCTTGCATGGACTATGAGTCCCTAGAAGGCAGGATCTAAGTCATTCTTACCTTTCTATCCATTCTACCTAGCATAGTCTGGCTCATGGGAAGCATTGGAGATGGTACGGGAGATGTTACTGAGCCCACTACAAGGGAAACTCACTCTGGGATGTACTCAACATGAACAGGATGAAAACATGGCTTTCTGCATTGCCCAGAAGACAATGGACAGAGCTTCGATCCAGGTCTAGAAATGAACAGGACTCTGAATGGAATAGAGCAGGGGCTGCTGTCATGGGCTGCAAATTGTGTCCCCTCCAGTGTCCCTTTCAGAGTAAAAGAGAAATCATTTCGGACATATCCTAACTTCAAGTACCTCACATTGTCTGGAAGTCTATGTAGATGTACCTCTGCCATCTTGGACCCACCTGGGTCATGCCTGAATCTTCCAGGTCCCTTCTGACCTGAGGGTTTGATCTGGGGCCACCCTGGCTCAGGGTCTTGCCTCTCCAAATTCTGATACCACCTGTTCTGGCTTCTGTCACACATGGGAACATGCCAGTGCGCCTCAAGGATGATCCCACGTTTGCCTGGTGGTATATGTTTTATCCAGGAATAGGGTGGCAAAGAGGCTATGAAGTTGGGGGTAGTGTCCCCTCTTCTAAGACTTGAATGAGGCCATAAAGATTCTAGAATCTTAGAGGTCTAAACCTGGGGCCTTATTCATTCAGTCAAATCATTTCTCAAAGAACCTACTCTGTGTTAGGGATTATATGCTAGGTGCTAAGGATACAAAGATGACTTAAATCGAATCCTGTCTTACAAGAGCTCTTGACTCAGTGTGGGAGCCAACCTTCCAACATTGCCCACTGTGACCTGCCCAGTCCCTTCCCCAGTATGAGGACCAGGAAATCTGTGCTGAAAGTTAGGGTACAGTTGCAGACTTGTGTAGGGAGGGGGTGAGGTAGGTAGGAGAGAAAACTAAAGGCCAGACTCATGAAGATTTGAGTCTTATTTCAAATAAGCCATTATCCAGGGCCTCTCTGTACAAGGTTATGAGTAGCTACTCTTTGGATTCCTGGGTCAAGGTTAGGGGTACCAACATGCACCCAGTACAGTGTCCAGCACACAGTAGGTACTCGATAAATATTGGTTGAATAAATGAGAATAAGTTAATGGTTTCTGCTCTTAGACTTGTTGTGGAAGGGTACATACACTTAGAGAACACACACCATGCTTTGCCTATTCCAAGGCATGTTGCATTTAACTACCTAATAAGATCAGACCGCACATACTGAGGATGGAGTGTGGAGACCTGGTGTGCTTTTCTTCTTTGTTGAGTGGAGAAATGCTTCTGTTTGGAGATGCTGGGGAGGGTTTTCATGGAGGAGGGAGTTCAGAGCAGTCCTTGGGTAGGGTAGACCATACACTCTTAAACCCTGCTCTGGGCTTTATGGGAGATTGTGGAGTTTATGAGGAAGATTTCATGGAATCTGTGGTCTAACCCTTCTATCTCACCCTCATTCTTCCTTAGCAAGGCAGGGAGACCCACAGGGATTATACATCTGGAGGCACGATCCCTTCTCTGAATTCCCTGCTTTCTTAGGATTCTTTGCAGATAGGAAGTTCTTGTGTTTGGGAAACTCTTGTCTCTGCCTCAATTTCCAGATCTTTCACCACATTGTTCTTCCTCTGGGTCTTGCTGCGCCTCCAACTGTCTTTCTCTTACTCTCATGATCTCTTTTCTCCTTGTCCACTCCCACTCCTACTCTGCTGCAGCTCTCTCCTCTATCTCCTTTCTTTTTTAAAAATACAATGGCCTGTGGACTGACTGGGGTTGGGTGTAACCTGGAAGCTGTATGATCATAAACCCCTTGAGGACAGGGAGCCATGTCATTGTGTTCGCTGCAGTGCACCTGACATGTAGCATCGTGACTACCCTCAGTAGGGCCCCTGAATAGTGTGGCATGAACACGTGGATGAGGGACATTTGCTTGGGAAGATGGAGGGGTCAGGACGGGTGGGGAAGGCTGAGCTTTAGTTTGGGTCTGGCTTTGGCCCAAGCTTTATGGGAAAGGGGAGAATGGCGTTACTTGAGGGTTTTAGATTGTGGCTCCCTGTGTGGACATTTGACAGAGCTTCTGAGTATATGCTTCTCTCAGGAAGAAAGAGTCTGTGTCTAGAAGCATCATCCTGGGTTTTATCTCTTAGAGACATGGGAACTGGAGAGCAGAGTGTCCTAAAGAAACCTGCTGTTACAGGAGCATGTGATGTGAAGACCCTGCCCTCAAAGTCAACAGCCACCTCATAAAGATCTCAACTGCAATGGGGGCCCTGTCCCTGTCCTGCTCTGCATGGTCCTATGAACCTGCACAAGTCTTCCACTCCCAGGCCCTGTGACACCAGTGAAATGAAGGATGTAGGCTACATGTGACCTGGGGGCTCTGCCAGGCTCTGCTGTTCTTGGATTTGTAAAATTAGGTAAAGGATGGGCTGGGGATTTGAAAAGGATTCTATGTCAGAGGTTGTTGGCCCCTCAGTAAAAATGGGAAAGTATGCTTTGATTGCTCTTCTCATTGCTGGCAGCACCAAATGTGTCTGAGCTTCATGCTGACTCATACAGGCCACTCTAGAGGAGCTGCCTGGCCCAGGCAAGAAGCTGCCTTCGCTCTGAGTGTAGCTGCCAGCACATGTGAGTGCAGGGCACAGAGGTCCAAGTCCTGAAGCACAAGTGTCTGCAGGAGAAATAATCACATACTTCACACCTTGAATTGCCTGGAAAATAGCACTCAGTTGTCTAGTTCATGTTTGTATTTCCCTCTTTGGGTGTCCTCCCACCTCCCAACACACGCATACACACATCAGACCACTACTAGTGAGATCAGACGGTGTGTCTCCCTGAGTCACACACACATATGTATGTGCACATACACCTACATGGTTCCCAGCATGCTTACAGGGGTCACATGCACAGACATGCCTTAGACACAGAGATACCATATGTTCCGCACACATACATTCCTATCAGCATATTCAGACATTCAATTTTTGCTCTAGCATTTGGGGATAAACTATGTCGCAAACAGAATAATGGGCCCCCAAAGTTTCCCCACATCCAAATCCCTGGAACCTATGAGTATGTGATATCACATGGTGAAACAGAATTAGGGTAGCAGATGGCATTAAGGTTGCCAATCAACTGACTTTAAGATAGGGATATCAGCTGAGTGTGAGGGTGCACACCTGTAATCCCAGTACTTGGGAGGCTGAGACAGGAGGATTACAGGTTTGAGGTCAACCTTAGCAATTTAGCAAGGCCCTGTTTCAAAATGAAAAAAAAAATATATATATATATATATAATAGGGCTGGGGGTGTAGCTCAGAGGTACAACTCCCCTGGGTTCAATCCTCAGTAACACACACACACACACACACACACACACACAAGTTGGAGATATCCTGGCTTATCTGGGTGTGAGAACTTATAATCACATGGGTCCTTTGAAGGTGAAAAAGGGAGGCAAAAGAGTCCACATTACAGTTAAGACCCAATGTAAGGAAGGCTCTTCCAGCCCTGGTTGGCTTTGAACATGAAGGAAGGGGCAGTCAGCTGTGGAATGCAGGCAGCCCATTGTTGGAAAAGGGAAGAAAACAGATTCTCCGATAGAGCCTCCAGAAAGGAATACAGCCTCCCTGCAAGTTGATTTTAGCCCAGAGACCTGTGTCAGACTTCTACCTTTGGAACCAAAGATCAAGAATTTGTACTACTTTTTCAACCACTACATCGTGGTAATTTGTTATAGCAGTGATAGCAAACTAATACCCACAGAGACAGACGTAGTCCTATCCTGGTGGAGTTTATGATCTAACAGAGGAGACAGACATGTAATCAGTGTGCTTGATCTCAGAGTAAGGAACTGTCATAAGTCCAGGCTGCTTCAGAAATACACAGGACAATCCCTCAGCCTACGCATGGGCATGGAGAGAAGGTTTCCTTGTGGAAACTCCATGAGGGCAGGGACCATGGCTGACCTATGTCAGCAATACTTTCCGTTGTACCAGGTACCCAATAAGTATGTGTTAGAGGAAAAAAGAAGGGAGGGAGGGAGAAAAAGAGGGAAGAAGGGTGAACAGGTCCCAACTAGGACCTGTTAGATAAGTAGGAACTGAGATGGACAAACAGAGGCGGGGTGAAGTGTCCCAGGCAGAAGTGGCAACCAGGGCAAAGACCTGAGGGCTATTTAGGGAATGAAATAAAGTTTGCTTTGGCTGGGACACAGTGCCCCACGGGGAGTGGGGAAAGATGAGTCGGGCAAGCACAGATCATGAGGGGCCTTAGCAGCTATAATTAGACATTTGGCCTGTATTCTATGTGCACCTGGCTTGCACTCTCTCTTTCTTTTTCTCTTTCTCAATCTCTCTTCTCTTGGGTTGTTCTTTAACACCTTTTAAATGGAGCACGTTCGCTTAGCCTCACTGATGACAACTGATGCTTCTGGACACGTTTCATCGTGTCTCCCAGGCCACCCCTCTGTTACCCTTTCCATTTTAACAGAGGTTTAGGATCTACCTTGACAACTTTCATTTGAGGGGATGGTGGGGTGGTTCAGGAGACCAGGAGTACTGGATCTGTGATCACAGCCATCCGGTTTGAGTTCACATGCCTCCATTTACCAGCAAGTATTTTGACCTCTGTAATTCCTAGTTCCCCAATCCATTAAGTGGGACCAGGATAGAGTCTAGCTTATGGGCTTGCAGAGAGGATCAAATAAGCTGGTCCACAAAAGCAGTTTCAAAAAGCCAGGTATATAGGGGGTAGTCCTTGGAAGTTATCTACCTAAATCATCCCTCTTCGTGAAAGTTGTAAGCAGTCATAACTCTTGTGCTGGTAAGTTTCCATGTCCCTCGGGATTACTCCTGCCCCTTGGCATCCCACTGTGCACCCCAGGGGCTGCCCTACATGGGCCTCATCAGTGAGCCATCTTGCCTCTGGCTTCCAATGGGGCCCAGCCTAGTGGCAGCAGCAAGAGATGCGGGCAGTGGAGGGGGAGAAAGGAAGGGACAGTTATTCTCCAGGTACCCTACTCTCAGGGTTGCTGGGGCTCCACACCTCTCCGCTGACAAAGGCAGCCTCCTGTTAGGGGCCTCTCCCTACAGCTACCTTCTTTTGGTTCCAGGAGCTGCTCCTCTTCTTGCCTTTTAAGAGGTGGGTATGGTAATGGCTCCCTGCTGTGCAAGCCTCAGGCTTTCCTCTGCACCTAAGCAAACAGACTTTTCATTAATCTTTCTCCCAGTGACCCAGTGTGAATATACCTTCTGTTCCTTGTGGGATTAGTGACTGGGATAACTTTTTTCAGCTTTGAGGACTGCAGACTTAGTCAAGAACCCATCCTGATAAGGAAGCCCTGGTCCCTCTGGTCAGCTCTAGGACACTCGCCAAGGTGATTGCATTGTCACAAGACTGCTTGTATTTTCACTCTGCAAGAAACTTTGAAAATTTCAAGGAAATGTGTCAGTTTAATGGACAACATGATCATACTCCAGACTAGAAAATGAAACCAAAACCAGGTGACCCAGGCAAGAAAATTGGCTCGTCATGGGTTTCCTGCAGCCCGGGGGGTCATGAGTGAGAGCAGTTAGCTCCAGGCTGGGAGGGTCCTCAGCCAGCGAGTGCAGGTATAGAAACACCCTCCCTTCAAGAGTCTCTCATTGGGTGATAACCGTAGGTATAGAAACACCCTCCCCTCAAGAGTCTCTCATTGGGTGATAACCGAGTCCCTACTATGTGTCAGGACCATTCCCAGCTGTAAAAATACAACCTCAACGAGACAAGCAAACCCCTGGCCTCATGGTGCTTATATTTTAGTTGTGAAGGGAGCTGGAGGAGACAGACAATAAACAAGTAAATGAATAAGTTAGCAAGCTAATTTCAGGTGTTAAGTGTTACAGAGAGAATAACAGAGGACCCTGAAATATAGAATAACTTTGTGGGGGGATCGGGTTGTGTTCCATAGGTAAAGTGGTCAGAGAGGGACTCTCAGACGAGGTGACTTTTGAACTTAAGAATGAAAACAGTCAAGCATAGGGGACTCTGGGATGATGGGAAGAATGCTCCTTGGCAGAGGGACAGCCAGTGCAAAGGTCAGAGATGGACTGAGCTTGCACATTTAAGGCATTAAAAATAACCTAGTAAGAGAGAGACAAGGTCAGAGGATGACCAGGGTCAAACGAGATGGTGAGTCTGAACTGCCACATGCAGGGAATGTATCTGATAGATGCTATCTTTCTCCAACATCTTTTGTACCTTGAAGACCTACTGTGAGCTGGTGTTGGATGCAAAAATAAGTAATTCATGCCTCTATCTCTAAGGAGCCCATGATGTAAAATAGTAGGGAAAACATCTGCATTAAAAATAAATGAGTCAAGACATGGATAGAACTGAAGACAAGTGATCATACCTGAGAAATGATATTGATATAGATACAGAATGGATATGCGTATGGATATGGATACGGTGCTGATGTGGGTGTGTGTTGGGAAAGGCAGTGCCATGCACACAGTCCTCCTCCTCCCTCTCAGACACAGAAGAATGGGCCTTAGGCCCGGAACACTTCCTCACCAGAAGTGAAGAGTCCTCAGGCTACGCTGAACGCACCACCTGATGTGGCACTATCTCCTTCTGTTTCAGTCTCGGTCTGTACTCCTTTGCTTCTGCTTAAGAGTGTGCCTCCTATGGTACCTGGCCAAGCCCACTACTTATCTGTCCTTTCCAGAGAGGGGATGGGGTCCTTCTGCTGAAGCGCAAGAGGGGTGGGTGCAGGCCAGTGGCCCTGCAATCTGCTGCTAGGAGGGAACTGCTGGCCATGGGAGCCAGGGCCCACTACTGGAGCTCATCTTGTGAGCAAAGTGACTGCCTGACTTGTATTTCCCTTGACTACTCTGGTGCCAAGACAGGGTGAGCAGAAGTGCTCAGACTTCTACTCCTCATCATAGGCAACAGGTGCCCCTTG
>PVJS01035476.1:0-20985 GCA_004027185.1 Glis glis | reverse complement strand
AAAAAAAAAAAAAATGGACGTGGTAGCACATGCCTATAATCCTAGTACTTGGGAGGTTGAGACAGGAGGATCGCAGGTTTGAGGACAGCCTCAGCAAGTAGTGAGACTCTCATCAACCTAGTGATACCCTGTTTCAAAATTTAAAAGAAAAATAGAGCTGAGTATATAGCTCAGAGGTAGAATGCCCCTAGGTTTAATCCCCAGTACAAAAAAAAAAAACTAAGTGAAGATATAAGATACGAAAAATACAACAAAGAACACAATATTTAGAATAAATATCAAATAATGTTGAGCAGATAGTTCAAGAAAGAATTAGTGACTGGAGATTTAAGATGGCATACAAGAAAGAGATGACCCATCAGCAGTTAGTTTTTAGATTTCAAAAGTTTTTTATGGTTGGAAAAAAATCTTTTTAGGTCACAGAAACTTAACCATAGGAGAGAACACAGTGATATTCAACACTTTCATTTTGGAAAGATGAGCAAACAAGGCTTAGGCTATAAGATAGATTAAGTAAAGACTATAATACATATATTCACACACAACACACACACACACATACACACACACACACACACTGAGGATGTCACACTGGTTTTAAAACTTAAAGAGACAGAATGGTAGATTTTCAGAGGTAAATCTTCTTATTAAATTCCTTTTTTTTTTTTTTGTGGTACCGGGGATTGAACCCAGGGGCGTTCTACCTCCGCGCTACGCCCCCGGCCCTATTTTTTATACTTTATTTTGAGAACGGGTCTCACGAAGTTGCGGAGGGCCTCACTAAGGAGAGAGAGAGACAGAGAGAGAGAGGGAGGGAGAGAGAGAGAGAGAGCGAGCTGAGGCTGGCCGCAAACCCGGATCCTCCGGTCTCCTCCTCCCAAAGTACTGGGATCACAAGCGTGCGCCACCACGCCCGGCTTAAATTCCTTTATTTTTACACATGAGAAAGCTAGGGCCCAAAGAAATTAGCTAATATGTCCAAAATTATATAGCCCATCAGTGGTGGAATAAGAACAACATCTAGGTCTTCTGATAAGCCCGGTTCTCTACACTAAACCTTTCCAATTACTCCTGAATTAATATTTTCAAAAGATGTACTGTCACAATATGTGAATGAGTGATATTCACATAAAAGAGGTTCTGTAGTTAAGTAAGTTTGGGATCTGTTACATCAAACACAACCTAACATATTTATTTACTGCATTTATTTGTGCTTAAGCATATAGTGACTCTCTTAAAAGGACATTCCAGTGTACCACATTCATCACAGAACTAGAGCTCAACTCTGAAGACATTTGCCAAAACGTCATGATAATCTTATATAGATGATTGGATCCTTTGTGTACGGGGTAGGGGGCTGGTACTGGAGACTGAGGCTTTGAGAACTGCTATGGTTTGAACCATGCCTCTCAAATTTCATGTTTTGGAAATTTAACTCCCAAATTAATTTGTTAATTGCATTTGGAGGAGAGACCTATGGAATGCGATTAATTTAATGGATAAATTAATCTATTCATGGATTAGTGAGCTATCAAAGGAGTAGCTTTATTATAAAAGCAGCTCTCTGGCACATGTGTCCTGTCTTGCCATGTGATGCCTCTTTGCCATGTTACAATGCAAAAAGAAGGCTATTTTAGTCTGCTTTTTCATTACTGTAACCAAAATGCCTGACAAGCACAACTTAGAGGAAGAAAGGTTTGTTTGAGACTCATGGTTTTAGAGGTCAGTCATGATCAGCCAGCTCCAAGGCAGGAACTGTGGTGGCAGTGCAGAAATCAGAGAGCCAGAGGAGGGGGCCAGGAACAAATACAGTTCCAAGGCCATGCCCCCAGTGCTCCACCTCCTCCAGCAATGTCCCACCTCTGAACCTGGCTGCGTTGTCTAACACATGAGTTTCTCTATGGGGCCTTTTATGTTCAAACTCTAACAAAGATCCTTATCAGATGCTAAACAGACGCTAGTACCATGCTCTTGGACTTCCCAGCCTCCAGAACTATGATCTACATAAACTTTTATACTTTATAAATTACCCAGTCTCAGGTATTTTGTTATAGCCACAGAAAATGAACTAAGACAAGAACTGATACTTGATTTTGCAAATTTCATATTGATTACAAACACACACACACACACACACACACACACACACACACACCAGCCAATCCCACACATCTCCAAGCATTCACCCAACCATTTACAGACAACAAAGAACAGAGAAGGTCTGGAGACTGTCACAGATAATCACAATTGCATTTTGGATATGGACTCCTAGCTTCAAAACTTGAGAGGTTTGTCTTAGATCTTCTCATCAAAAACAGGCAGCTGAGCTTCAGGTCAGAGAACTTGAACCAGTGTTGTCTTACCTGTAAATAAATGATAATTCCTTCTCTGTCACCCCCCAAGACTGCTGTCAGGATCAAATTAAACAATCTACATAGAACCACATTTTAAACTGTAGAGTGATCAGCAACAGGACACAGACAGGTGTTGCATTACAAGTGAGCCAAGTTTTATAGACTTAAAATACCGTCTTGAGAAATTGCACTTTTCCCTTAACAGAAGTCCCACATCTTTCCTCTCTTGGATTGAACATTGCTGATCCTAGTGGAACAGGGACGCTGCCCAGATAGGCTCCAGAAGCTGAACCTTCTCACCTCTACCCTTCAGTCTCCTGGCCGGTTATTGGATCCTTAAAGAGCTAAAGAGGACAGAGAGGTCAGCTTCCTGTGTGACCTCCCTAGAAACTAAAGCTTCCAGCTGCCTCCCTCTCTTTACATCCGTGCTCAGGCCCCTAGGTCACCTGCAGAATTCCTCTAACCCCACTCAATCACCACAGTGCTTGCAACTCATTTCGTTGAGTAAACAATTACCTTACCTGTTTCTCGCCTCCTTCAAAATGCAAACACACCCAAGAGGGAAGAGGAGATTTTGTCTCTAATACTGGAGTGTGCATAAGCAAATTAAATTCAGGCTTTTTCCTCCTTCTCCAAAGGGAAATAGGACAGAGTGAAGATGAAGTAGAAAGAGCAAGGACGTATTGGTCAACAAGTCCTTGGTTGAAGGATTCTACTACTTCATAACTCCATGATCTTGGACAAATTTCTATATCTGTAAATTAGGGTTAATCATAACTACATCACTGGGCTATCATAAACATTAAATAATACGATGCTAGAAAAAGTATCTGACACAGGTTTGTTGCTGAATCATTCTTTCTACTCATATTCACATTCCATGAGGGATTTGGGGGCCCAAAGGAGCATGTCTTAATCGGGGTGGATTGACTACTGTACCAAACAACTGCAAAGTATCCAAGGTTCAATGTAATACAAGCTCATTTCTTGCTCATGACACAACACAGTACTGTGTAGGGAGGAATCCTGGGCTCCACAGTCATTCAGAACCCAAACTCTTCCAGGGGACCTTCAACATCTGGCCTGCAGACAAAGGAAGAGAGTGTGGAGGATTGTGGAGGATTTCTTAATGGTCAGGCTTCAGGCTAGAAGTGGAATAAATTAGTCTCGCCCTCATTCCTTTGGCCCCACCCAACTGCAATGAAGACTGGGAAACATCGCTTATTGGGTTTCCCAGCAGGAAAGGGAAGAGAAGTTTGATGAGAATATAGCACAGGCAGAAGGCTCTAGAAAGTCAGAAGACCTGGTGCACAAATAAAGTTCCTCTCATCCAAAGGACTATTATTGGAATCTGGAAGTAATTCAAAATAAGTACGCCTCAATGTAGAAAATGAGGAATAGAGTCAATTAGTCCAAGAGATTGCGAATCAGTGCTGTGGAGTTAGTTGTAGGTGGATTTCCCCTTTGGATCACACGCCCTGCTACAACCTGAGACTCTGTTTCCCCAGTATGGGGCCACACATCTTTAATCCCCTCCTCCTCCTCCTCCTCCTCCTCCTCCTCCTCCTCCTCCTCCTCCACTTGTAATGTCAAATTTAATTTTTTTATGTTTATTCTGATACAGAGACTTATAAGTACTCTGTAAATTAAAGTTTTCTGTCACTGCTAAGTAAATATTCATTTGGGGAGACTCTTATTGTAAAGGGTTAACAGAAATTGCAAATCCAAATTAAACCAAAGGAAAAAAACTTTGAAATTACACATCGTGCATAGACCAACTCATATTTAACTAAGTCTTCCTCAAATATAAATGCTATTCCTAAGATTATCAATCCAATTGAAGACTTTTTACTATATGAAATTTTAGACTTCATTGTCAATCAAAATAAATTCAAATTCTATATATAAATACAAAATCTCCGTGTGTTATATTTAGCTGTTCTACATAGTAATAACTCCTTCCTTGACCCCAAATTCTTTTTAAACCACTACCCCACTTTTCTCCTCTCCTTTATAGAAAATCTCCTCCAAAGAGTTGTCTACATTTACCATTTCTATCTATTTTTTTTCCTCTTCTTTTCTCCTCCCCAACCCCCAGAGGAACAAATTTGGTGAGGTCACCAGAGACCAGCACAGTTGCAAAGCTGGGAGTCAATGCCAGTTTTCTTCTTCATTGACAAGTCAATCACTCCCTCCTGGTGGAAACACTTTCTTCACTCAGCTTCCAGCACACCACACTCTCTTGGTTCTGCTGCATCATTGATTTGTCCTCATTGTCCTTTGCTGATTTCTTCTCATCCTACCAACCTCTAAATATTGGGGTGTCCCCAGAGCTCAGGACTTTCTTCTACTTTATTTACAGTCACTGTCTATGTGATAATATCTAGTCTCATCTTGTTAAATATCATTGCTAGCTGGGCGTGATGACCCATACCTGTAATCCCAGTACTTGGGAGGCTAAGACAGGAGGATCACAGGTTTGAGATCAGCCTCAAAAACCTAGCAAGGCCCTCAGCAACTTAGTGAGACTCCATTTCAAAATAAAAATAGGGCTTGGGGTGCAGCTCAGAGGTAGAACAAACCTGGGTTCAATCACTATTACATATATCTATATCACTATTACATATAGATATAGATATAGATATAGATATAGATATCATCTGAATATGCTTAAAACTTATTCCCCAAAGTACTAGTGTTGGAAGGTGGGGTCTTTTAGGAGGTGTTTAGGTCATGAGGTCTTCACCTTCATAAATGGGTAGATGCTACTGTAAAAGGGCTTTGGGGAGTGATTTTACTCTCTCTTGCCCTTCTTCCATGTGAAAATACAGCAAGAAGACCCTCATTGGTTGCCAGTGCCATGGTCTTGGACTTCCCAGCCTTTGGTACTATGAAAAACAAATTTCTGTTCATTATAAATCACCCAGTCTGTCATGCTGTTACAGTAGCATTTAACATGCTTAGACAATTTATCTAATAACAACTCCCAAATTATATGACCAGAAGGATGTCTGCAGTCCTTGAACTCAGTCTCATATAAGCAATTCCCTGCTACACTTCTAGTTTTAAAAAGGTTTCAATTTTCCATCTTTCTTTTTTCTTTTTTTGGGGGGACAGAGTACTGGGGAGTTGAACCCAGGGGCATTCTATCTGTAAGCTACACCCCCCAGCCAGCCCTTTTTATATTTTATTTTGAAACAGGGTCACACTGAATTGTGGTCTTTGGGTATTTGGGGTGACAGGAGTGAGGATTCTGACTGAAACAGCATGGAAAAATAAAAGATTCAGATCCGAAGCAATTTGGAGCAAAACGACATGGAAAGCACCCCAATACCCAATTTTAAATTATACTACAGAGTCATACCAACAAAAACAGCATGGAACTGCCATAAAAACAGACAGGTAGACCATTGGAATAGAATAGATGACACAGAAACAAATACACACAGCTACAGCTACAGCCATCTGGTTCTTGACAAAGGCCACAAAAACATGTATCAGAGAAAAGACAGTCTTTTTAACAATTGGTGGTAGAGAAACAATATACCCATGTGTAGAAGAATGAAACTAGGTCACTGTCTCTCACCCTGCACAAAAATCAACTCAAAATTTATTTAAGACCTAGGAATTAAGCCGGGCGTGGTGGTGCACTCTGGTAATCCCAGTTCTTGGGAGGCGGAGACCGGAGGATCCGGGTTCGCAGCCAGCCTCAGCTACTTAGTGAGGCCTCTGCAACTTCGTGAGACCCGGTTTCAAAAATAAAGTATAAAAAAATAGCGCTGGGGATGTAGCTCAGAGGTAGAAAGCCCCTGGGTTCAATCCCCGATACTGCAAAAAAAAAAAAAAAAAAGACCTAGGAATTAGACCAGAACCTTTGCAACTTCTAGAAGAAAACACAGGTGACACACTCTAACATATAAGCACAAGCAATGACTTCCTCAAAAGGACTCCTAAAGCTCAGGAAATAGTACCAAAAATTAATAAATGGGATAGCATCAAGTTAAGAAGCTTCTTGACAGCACAAGAAACAATTAGCAGCATTAAGAGAGATCCTACAGAATGGGAGAAAATCACTGCCAGCTACTCTTCCAACAGAGGATTAATATCCAGAATATATTTTTAAAAACTCAAAAAAATCAACACACACAAAAAAACCAAAATAATTCAATCAATAAAAGGTCAGATGAACTAAACAGATATTTCTCAAAAGCAAAGTATAAATGGGCAACAAGTATGTGAAAAAATGTTCAACATCCTTAGTGATCAGGGAAATGCATTAAGATTCCATCCCGTTGCCAGGCGTGGTGGCGCACGCTTGTAATCCCAGTACTTTGGGAGGTGGAGACCGAAAGATCCGGGTTCGCGGCCAACCTCAGCTCTCTCTCTCTCTCTCTCTCTCTCTACTTAGTGAGGCCCTCCACAACTTTGTGTGACCCGGTTTCAAATTAAAGTATAAAAAATAGGGCCAGGAGTGTAGCGCAGAGGTAGAAAGCCCCTGGGTTCAATCCCCGGTACCAAAAAAAAAAAAAAAAGATTCCATCCCATTTCAGTTAGAATGCCAATCAGCAAGAATGCAAATAACCACAAATACTGGAGAGAATGCAGGGGAAAAGGAACTCTAATACACTGTGGGAGGCTGTGAATTTATATAACCATTGTGGAAGTCAGTATGGAGGTTCCTCAAAAGACTAGAATGGAGCCAGGCGTGGTGGCGCATGCTTGTAATCCCAGTACTTTGGGAGGCAGAGACCGGAGGATCCGGGTTCGCGGCCAGCCTCAGCTCTCTCTCTCTCTGTCTCTCTCTCTGTCTCTCTCTCTGTCTCTCTCTCTCTCTCTCTCTCTCTCTCTCTCTCTACTTAGTGAGGCCCTCCGCAACTTTGTGAGACCCGGTTTCAAAATAAAGTATAAAAAATAGGACCAGGGGTATAGCACGGAGGTAGAATGCCCCTGGGTTCAATCCCCGGTACCGCAAAAAAAAAAAAGACTAGAATGGAACCGCCATATGACCCATGAATACCACTCCTTGGTATTTATCCAAAAGAATTAAAGTCATCATACTATAGTTATACATGCATACCAAGTTTACAGCAGCACAATTCACAATAGCCAAGTTATGGAGCCAGCCTAGGTTCTGTTAACAGATGAATGGATATTCTATTCTATCAGAGGGATAACTGGCAAAGATCTTCTCCCATTCTATAGGCTTTCTCTTTAGACTCTTGATGGTTTCTTTTGATGAGCAGAAACTTTTTAGTTTAATGCTATCCCATTTATTAATTCTTGTTTTAATTTCTTGAGCTATGGAGGTCTTGTTGAGGAAGTTTCTACCTGTGCCTATATGTTGGAGTGTTGGACCTATGTCCTCCTCTAGTATTTTCAAAGTCTCTGGTCTAATTTCCAGGTCTTTGATCCATCTCGAGTTGACTCTTGTACAGGGTGAGAGGTAAGGATTTAGTTCCATTTTTCTACAACTGGATAACCAGTTTTCCCAATGTCATTTGTTGAAAAGGCTGTTTTTTCTCCGACATATGTGTTTGGCGCCTTTGTCAAAAATCAACTAGCTATAAGTGTTTGGATTTGTGTCTGTATCTTCTATTTTGTTCCATTGGTCTATGTGTCTGTTTTTGTGCCAATACCATTCTGCTTTTATTTACTATAGTAGACTTTACAATAAAAAACAAATAACCCAATCAAGAATTGGGCAACTGAACTAAATAGGCACTTCACAAAAGAAGAGATACAAATGGTCAATAAATACATGAACAAATGTTCAATATCATTAGCAATCAGAGAGATGCAAATCAAAACTACACTGAAATTCCACCTAACCCCAATCAGAATGGAGATCAAGAAGTCAAAAAACAAGAGAAGAATATCAAAGGAATTCAAATAGGAAAAGAAGAACTAAAATTATCTTTATTTGCAGACAATATGATCCTATACCTAGAAGACCCAAAGAACTCAACCAAAAGTCTACTAGAGCTGATTAACAAATTCAGCAAAGTAGCAGGATACAAGATCAACCTAAAAAAGTCAGTAGCTTTCATATATGCCAACCATGAATCCACTGAGAAAGAAATCCAGAAAACAATTCCACTCACAATAACTTCAAAACCAATTAAATACCTAGGAATAAACTTAATCAAAGGGGTAAAAGACCTCTACAATGAAAACTATAGAACACTGAAGAAAGAAATCGAAGAAGATGTTAGAAGATGGAAAGATCTCCCCTGCTCTTGGATAGGCAGAATAAATATTATCAAAATGGCCATCCTGACAAAAATGATCTACAGAGTCAATGCAATCCCTATCAAAATACCAACATCATTTTTCGCAGAGCTAGAAAACTCAGTCATTAATTTCATATGGAAAAACAAAAGACCCAGAATAGCCAAAGCAATTCTCAGCAATAAGAACCATGCAGGAGGCATCAGAATTCCTGACTTCAAATTATACTACAGAGCTAAAGTAATAAAATCAGCATGGTATTGGCACAAAAACAGACTCATAGACCAGTGGAACAAAATAGAAGATACAGAAACAAGTCCACAAACTTACAGCCAATTGATTTTTGACAAAGGGGCCAAACACATACGTTGGAGAAAGGACAGTCTTTTCAACAAATGGTGCTGGGAAAACTGGTTATCTACCTGTCGAAAAATGGAGCTGAATCCTTACCTCTCACCCTGCACAAGAGTCAACTCGAGATGGATCAAAGACTTGGAAGTTAGACCAGAGACTGTGAAATTATTAGAAGAAACCATAGGTCCAACACTCCATCATATAGGCACAGGTAGAAACTTCCTCAACAAGACCTCCAAAGCACAGGAAATTAAAACAAGAATTAATAAGTGGGATAGCATTAAACTACATTAAAGGAAACCATCCAGAGCTTAAAGAGAAAGCCTATGGAATGGGAGAAGATCTTTGCAAGCTATCCCTCTGACAGAGGTCTAATATCTAGGATATACAAAGAACTTAAAAGACTTTACACTAAGAAAACAAATAATCTGATCAAGAAGTGGGCAACTGAAATGAATAGATACTTCACAAAAGAAGAGATACAAATGGCCAATAGATACAAGAAAAAATGTGCAACATCATTGCATCAGGGAGATGCAAATCAAAACTACTCTAAGATTTCATCTGATCCCAATTAGAATGGCAAGCGTTAAGAAGTCAAACATCAACAAATGTTGGCGAGGATGTGGGGAAATTGGGACTCTTCTACACTGTTGGTGGGATTGCAAACTAGTTCAACCACTGTGGAGATCAGTGTGGAGATTCCTCAGAAAACTGGGAATGGATCCACCATATGATCCAGCTATACTACTATTGGGTATCATACCAAATGGATTGAAACTAGAAAACAACAGTAATATATGCATACCCATGTTCATTGCAGCACAATTCACAGTGGCCAAATTATGGAACCAACCTAGATGTCCATCAACAGATGAATGAATTACAAAATTATGGGAAATACACAGAATGGAATTCTACTCAGCAATAAAGAAGAACAAAATAACAGCATTTGCAAGAAAATGGAAAGATTTGGAGAACATTATGTTAAGTGAGATTAGCCAATCACATAAAAAGAAGGGACATATGTTTTCACTAATATGCACAACCTAGGGAGTAGTGGGGACACAAAAGGGACTCCAATGACAACAGAGAACCCTCAGTGGTGCAAGGGAAGGGGTACAAGGAAAGAGGAAAGGCAAGAAAGAAGTGAATCTAGGGAATTACTATCATAAACAATGTATACATATGAGATTATACCAACATCATTCTCAGTGCTACATGTGGGGGGCAGGTGGCAGGGAGCTACACAAAGAGCTGTGTGCATGTATGTTAACACCAAACTGATACTCATTGTGATGTGAGACTACAATGCACCAATAAAAACATATTTAAAAAAAGAAGTCAAAAAACAATAAATGCTGGCAAAGATGTAGGGAAATTGCAACTCTTCTACACTGTTGTTGGGATTGAAAATTAGTGCAGCCACTATGGAAATCAGTGTGGAGATTCCTCAGAAAATTGAGAATGGATCCTCCATGTGATCCAGCTATACCACTCCTGGGTATCTTTCCAAAGGGACTGAAATCAGAATATTATAGTGATATGTGTGCATGTCCATGTTTATAGCAGCATAATTCACAATAGCCAAATTATGGAACCAACATAGGTGTCCATCAACAGATGAATGGATTACAAAATTATGGGACATACACACAATGGAATTCTATTCAGCAATAAAGAAGAACAAAATTATGTCATTTGTAGGAAAATGGATGGACCTGGAGAATATTACATTAAGTGAGATTAGCCAATCACAGAAAATGATGAGTCATACATTTTCTCTCATATGCAGAAGCTAGGGAGTAATCAGGATACCAGAGGGACATCAGATAATGGAGGATAAACTCCAGTGGAGCCAGGGAGGTGGTCTAGGGGAAGAAGGGGGAAGCGGGAAGATCAATAAAGGAATCACTTCCATTGACTTTTTGTACATATGTGAAAATACCAATGTCAATCCCAGTACCCTGTATGGGGAAGGGGGAGGGATGGGGAGGGAGCCAGGGGAAAGCCCAACAAATGCTGTGTGCATGTATGTCACTATGACTTTGAACTGCTTTATGATGTGAGACTATAATGCACCAATAAAAGTGTAATTTAAAAAAAACAGATGAATGGATAAAGAAAATGTGGTGTATATATACACAATGGAGTTTTACTCAGTCATAAAGAAGAATGAAATTATGTCATTTACAGGAAAATGTATGGAACTGGAGAACGTCAAAATATACCAGACTCAGGAAATCAAGAGTCACGTGTTTTTTTTTTTTTCAAATGTGGAAGCTATAAGGAAAAAAAAAAGAAAAAAGGGGTCTCAGGAAAATAGAAGGAAGATCAATAGAGAAGGGGTAAAGGGAGGGAGGAGAGGAAGGAAAGGAGAGATACATGGAAATAAAACTGATCAAATTATGTTATGTGCACATACAAATATGTCACAATTGATTCTACTATCATGCATAATTATTATGCACAAATAAAAATAATTTTAACGTTCAAGTAACCCACAGGAAACAGAAAAAAGATAAATGGAAAAACAGAGAGAAAAAACAAAAGTAAAGTGTCAGACAATTATTAATGTATCCATAATTACAATAAATATAAATGATCCAAATAAATTAAAAGCCAGAGTTAGCTAAAACATGACCAAACAATATGCTGACTAGAAGAACCTCACTCCAAATATAACAATATAGCATGGTTGAAAGAAAAAAATGGAGATGGGGATATATCATTCAAACATTAATCAAAAGAAAGCTAGGAAAGAATTCTGAGAAGATGGTGGAATAGCATGCACCAAAAATCTTCACCACCTAGACAACTGTACTGGCAGAATCTATCGAATATAGTGGTATAATATGACCTTAAACTAAACTGATAAATTTAAAATATATACTATAAAACTTTGAACAAACTAACAAAAGAAATAATTTTGGCCAATAACCCTCAAAAAAATATAAAATGGAATAAAATAACACTCATTCCAAAAGATGGAAGATAAACAGGAAATGGGAACAAACAATAGGGAACAAATGGGAACAAATAACAAGATAATACATTTAAATCAAACTAAGCCTGGCGTGGTGGCACACGCTTGTAATCCCAGTACTTGGGAGGTGGAGACTGGAGGATCCGGGTTCGCATCCAGCCTCAGCTACTTAGTGAGGCCCTCCGCAACTTCGTGAGACCCTGTTTCAAAATAAAGTATAAAAAATAGGGCTGGGGGTGTAGCTCGGAGGCAGAACGCCCGTGGGTTCAATCCCCGGTACCGCAAAAAATTAAAATAAAATAAAATAAAATAATAAAATAAAATAAAATAAATAAATAGATAAATAAATAAATAAACCAAACTATACAAATAACCCCTTAAATATAAATATAAATGTTAGAATATTAAAAATTAAAAAGCTGGAAGAAGGATGCAGAGGAAATACAAGTGAATATATTTTGAATATACTTTGAACTTCACTATGATATATACTTACAATGCAGCAAATTATTGTGTGTGTGTGTGTGGTACTGGGGGTTGAGCCCAGGGACATTCTACCTCTAAGCTACACCCCCAACCCTATTTTATGTTTAGTTTGAAACAGGGTCTCACTAGGTTGCTGAATGTCTCACTACTTGCTGAGCCTGTCCTCGAACCTGTGATCCTCCTATCTCAGCCTCCCAAGTACTGGGATTACAAGCATGTGCCACCATACCTGGCTATATTTTTTTTAAAAGGCAGGGATTGCCAGAGTGGAGAAAAAAGCAGGATCCCACTATATGCTACCTTCAAGATACACACATTAAATTTAAATACAAAAAAGAGACTGAAAGTAAGATATTGGAAATATACATATGTTAGCCCCAGCAAAAGGAAAGCTGTAGTGGTTATATGAATATCAGACAAAAGTAGATTTCAGAGCAAAAAAATATTACCAGTGATAAAGAGATCTATTTCATCATGATAAAAGTATCAATCCCTCAAGAGGACAATGTTTATGCATGTAGTAATAGTCTCTCAAAATACATGAAGCAAAAACTAATAGAACTACAAGGACAAATAGGCAAGTCCACAATTTTTTTTTTTTTTTGCGGTACTGGGGATTGCACCCAGGGGCATCCTACCTATGGGCTACACCCCCAGCCCTATTTTTTATTCTTTATTTTGAAACAGGGTCTCACTAAGTTGCGGAGGGCCTCACTAAGTAGCTGGGGCTAGCCACAAACTTCTGTCTCAGCTTCCCAAGTACTGGGATTACAAGCATGTGCAACCACGCCCGGCTCACAGTTTTAATCTGACATGTCAATACTCCTCTCTAAATAATTGGTAAAACAAGTAAATAGAAAACTGGCAAGACAAAAAAAATTGGAAAAGCACTACCTACCAATCAACTGAACCTATGAACCCTGTAGAACATCCCTCCTCATAGCAGTGTATCCATTCTCTCATGTTGACACAGGACATTTACCAAATTCAGTAAGTTTAAAAGGATTTCAGCAATGGAATTAATTTCACAATGGAATTAAATCCAAAATTAATAACAGAAAACATTTGGAAAATCCCTAAATATTTGGAAATGAAATAACACATGGGTAAGAGAAGAATTCAAAAGATAAATTAAAATATTTAAATGAATTAAGTGGAAACAACATATCAGAATTTGTGAGGTGCCATAAAACAATATTTAGTGTGAGATTCATAACAATAAGGGTCCATTTTAGAAAAAAGAAAAGGTCTCCATCTATAACCTCAGCTTCCACCTTAAGAAAGTAGGAAAAGGAGAGCAAATTAAACCCAAAGTAAACAGAAGAAAATAAATAATAAACAGCATACGTGTGTGTGTGTATGAAACAGAAGAAAAGTAATAAGAATCATATATATATATATGTATATATATGTGTATATATATGTGTGTATATATATATAAGAAACATATATATACATATATATGAAACAGAAAATCAATAAACTCAATGAAACCAAAGTCTGATTTTTGAGATCAATAAAACTGACAATTCTCTAGTCAAGCATATCAGAAAATAAGCGAGAAATACAAATTGTCATTACTAATAATGAGAGAGGAGAGATCCCCTCAGATTCAGATATTAAAAGGACATTTATGTGGACACTTTGCCAGGTAATATGATTTCATTCTGAGGGATGGTCAACGTCTTAACTCAAAGGAGCAATAGGATAGATAATTTCAGAATCTGGTGTTGCCATAGTGGCTTAGTGAGGGGGATTTACACAGGAAGGGTGGCTTTTGACAGCTCCCAAAGCAGTGCCCACTTATAGGATGACTTGATCGCTATTGAGATTTAATTGTATAATCTATTTGTAAGGTACTCTTTAAAATCTTGTAATATCAGTATTATTTCTTCTACCAAGTATCATAGGAGTTAATCATTAAATACATTAATAATATTATAATAAAAAATGCAAGCCTAAAATATCAGCTATTTCCATCACTTTGTATTACGATCATTATTAACATTAATTCATACATGTTGAAATAGATTTTTGAGTATAATCTTTATGTTATATTTTTAGCTAAATAACTTTACTTAGTACCAAACATGGATATAGTCCATGCAACTAATATCTTACTTATAAGTATACATGATATTTAATTTTATTGATTATAATTGGTCCCATTTGTAGAACACTTAAGTAACTTCTGATATTTCACAGTTTTAAATAGCAACACTATAACTATGTAGACTTGTTTCTTTCTTTTGGATTATTTCCAGTGAGTTGAATTTCTGGATTTCCCACCTACTCTTCCCCACTCCACCCCCCAAAAAAGTGAAAAGTTTCTTGGATCTTGTTAAACACTGACAGACATTGATAGATTAGCTTCACAGAAAGTTTGAATAATTCTCAGTGACACAAGGTCACAGGCCTATCTACCGTTTTCTCACAGGCCTACCTACAGGGTTTTTTTAAATCTTTATTGAGATATAACTAATATACAATTGACTGAACATATTTAAAATGTGCATGAAAATATCACATCAAAACCTTGAACATATCCATCATTGCTAAAAGATTCTTCATACCCTTTGTCATCCCACCCTCCCATCCTTCTGTCCTCAGGAAACCACTAATGTACTTTATGTCACCATAGTTTATTTGAATTCCATAGAATTTTATGGAAATGGAATAACAAAAGCATGTGCTCTTTTCTTGCTTGGTTTGCTTTACCAGAACAACGATTTATCGCCTTTCATCCACGTTGCAACAGGCATTGATAGTTCATTCCTGTTTATTTGTGAATAATGTTGCATTACAAAGTTACACCACAGTTTGTTTACCCATTCACCCATTCATCAACATTTGAGTCATTTCCACTTTGGAGCTACAAAAAAGGTTGCTACAGACATCTGCATACATATCTTTGCATAAACATGCGCTTTTGTTTTTCTTGGAAAAATACCAAGGAGTTGAATGTCTAGATCATATGATGGGTGTATTTTTAACCTTTTAAGAAACTGTCAAAGTGTTTTCCCAAGTGATTGCCACTTTATATCCCCATCAACGATGTATGAGAGTTCCATTTCCTTTACATTCTCACCTATTCAGTCAGTCAGTCCTTTTAATTTTAGCCAATCTAGTACTGCATAGAGATACCCCATTGTGGTTTAATTTGCATTTCTATAATTACTAATATTGAGCATCTTTGCCATTCAGGTGTTTTCTTGGGTGAAATATCTGTTCATATAATTTTCCCATTTTTAAATGTAAGTTATAAAGGCAATTCATGGAAGAAAAAAAACAGTATTTTAAATAACTGGCACTAGAACAATTGGCTATCCATGTGTAAAAAAGAGAAGTCTGATTTATACTTCTAATCTTATCTAGAAGATGAACTCAAAATGGACCATCGACCTAAATATAAAATCTAAAACAATACATCTTCCAGAAGGAAATTTAAGAGAAAATCCTTGTGACCCTAGGTAAGGCAAAGACTCCTCAGATATGACACCAAAAGCACAAGAATAAATATTTAAAATTAGTCTTCAACAAAAGTTAAAAATCTGCTTTTCAGAAGAGAGTTACGAGAATAAAAGACAAGCTACAAACTGGAAGAACATATTTGCCAAGTTCATATCTGACGAGATGCTTGTATCCAGAATACATAAGCAACTTTCAGAGCTTAATTACAAGAAACAAATACTCCAGTATTTAGATTCATTTATTAGATATGTAACTTTTGGCAAATACAGAACTTTCACCGAGAGACTGAGGCACAGAAGAGGTAAGTTTTGAAGGGCAGAAGTAAGATGATATACTGCTGCTGAGGTGAGGAAGGCAGAGAGAAGCAGGGGAGAGAAAGAAACCAAACACAGAAAAGGATTTTTGCAGTGGTAGGTGGTCAGGAGAAATGTCAAAAGCAAAGTATCCTATTTTGTTCACAGTTACTCTAAGAATCAGTCTAGGCTACACAGAACAACATATAATGGGGAAATTTTGAAAATGGCCCAGAGCCTGACTTAAGGCTTAGGTAATAAGAATTGGATAGTATA
This sequence comes from Glis glis, assembly GCA_004027185.1. Classification (NCBI taxonomy): domain Eukaryota; kingdom Metazoa; phylum Chordata; class Mammalia; order Rodentia; family Gliridae; genus Glis; species Glis glis. Next base: position 4,537 of record PVJS01035476.1, on the reverse strand, counting down.
GCATAGACACAGAAGAGGTTTGGAATTAAAAAGTGGAGAGATATTCCAAGATTGAGTAGATGGAATACAAGGCAAGTTTCAATCATAGATCAACAGATGGGCCCCTTTTCTGACAGACCATCACATTCCCACCCATAAAACTGGGAATGAACCATCCTTTGAGGACAAACTCAAGTGCTCATCTACCCCACCTTACTCCCCTCCCCCACCAATCCTCCACAATACAGTCACTTGTGACATAGCACAAATAATCAAGGGCAAATGAGATGACCACCATCAAACACATAACATAATGCCTGGAACACCCAGTGCTCCATCAATATCAGTTTCTCCTTCCCTTCTCCCCCTTCCATAACCAAATGGAAGGCAAATTGCACTGTTGGCCCCAGTTCAGAGATTTTTAAGATTTAAAGCTCCTGTGTTGAGCTGAAACTCATGAAAGGCTCCTGGGTTGAGGACAACTTCTTCAACAACTTGAGTCTGGGCTGTGAGGTCCCCCTTGCTACACACAGCAGAGAGTCAAAGCAGACTGGAAAGTGTCCCAGATTCCAGAAGCCAGAACCAGGCTCAGGCAAGAATCAGGGGGGAGACAACTTATGTCTTCTGTGTAGTAACAAAGAAAGATCAGTGCTCCCCCTCCGACTTGCTGAGACTCTCTCTCCCTCCTGTTTTCTCCACTGCCCCTTACCCATTCCTCCTCTGGGAAGAAGAGAATCATCTGATTGGTTGGTTGGAGAACAAGACCTCTCAAAGGATGTGGACAGCTCAGCCTCTGTCTTTTCAGAATAGGAACCACATTATCTAGCCATCGTTGCTGAGTGTTTTGGGGGTACAGTGGTAAAAGGATCATATGATCCAAAACCTAAGTCTCTTTCCCCCAAAACCAACTTTACCAGTATTGAGGGTGGGGATTTGTCTCTAGTCACCTAATTCCTGCATCTATCTCTTTGTGAGTTCTGAACTTGGGTAGGGAAGAGGGGTGCCATATTGGGGCCCCATCAAAATCCACCCACCATCTGGCCTCTGTCCCATGCACACTGGAACCCAGACAGGTGCCAGGACCCTTGGTGTGTTTCAGTGGCATGACTGTGTCCCCCTCAGGCCCCCTTTCCACTCAGTTTACATTTTCCCACCTCTTCCGCTGACATTGAATGTCTCTTCCGCTGACATTGACACATACAAGTTCCACCCCAGAAACAGTAATAGGCACGTAGTGACAGTTCTTTCCTGCCTTCCCCCCGGGGGAAGGCACCAGGTTTTGTACTTCCTTCACGTCTCCTGTAAGACCTAGCATGGTTCTGAACGTGCGGAACGCATACAGATCAGGAGTCCTGCATTCAAGTCTCGCTCCTGCCTTGCTTGCTATGCAACTTGGTACGTGTCACTCTGCCGATCCGCACCTCCGTTTCCTCATTTTGTTCATGCTTTTTCAGTGACATTAAGTTAGATTTAAGAAGAGCAAGCAGCTGGTCCTTTATGCAGTGTTGTAAAAGTGAGCCACTCAAATCTCCACTGCTTGTTTACATTTTTGCCAAATATAGCGATATCCTTTTTCAGATGTGCTCATGATGTCACCCCATTTAGAAGGGAACCCCCAAGACCCCTACCATTTCCCTCAAGGGTTCAAATAAAGGACTTGGAACCCAAGAGTTCTCAGAAAATGATGTTTACTACCAAGTCCAATGTAACAGAAATTTTCTATGCTATTCATAGTTTTCTGAAGAAGGATTTGATTAACTATGGCCCACAGGCCAAATCTGGCCCACTACCTGTTTTTGTAAATAAAGTTTTATTGGAAAACAAACATACTCATTTGCTTATATAATGTCTGCAGCAACTAGCCTGCTACAATGGCAGGGGTAAGCTTATTGCAACAGAAACCATATGGCTACACAACCTAAAAGAGTTATTATTTTTTACAGAAAGTTTGCTGATCAACCACTTCCCTTCTAAAAAATCTTCCAGTGAATCTTAACTGATCCACAATATGTCTGGCAAATGTCTTTAACACATGACCAAATGACCACAAAAATGTTGCTTATCTAGTCTGGGGTTTTCCTTTTGGTTTGGGGTTTTTTTGTTTTGGGGAGAGTTGTTATTGTTTTGTGGGTATGTGTACGTGTGTGGGTGTGTGTTCGGTACTGGGGATTGAACCCATCAGCATTCTACCTCCAAGCCACACTCCCAGCCCTATTTTTATTTTGAAACAGGTTCTCACTAAGTTGCTGAGGGTCCCGCTAAATTGCTGAGACTAGCCCCCAACCTGCGATCCTCCTATCTCAGCCTCCCCAGTACTAGAATTACAGGCTAGTGCCACTGCACCTGGCTTTGACTTTTCTTTTTTTTTGCGGTACTGGGGATTGAACACAGGAGCATTCTACCTCCGAGCTACACCTCCAGCCCTATTTTTTGTTCTTTATTTTGAAACAGGGTCTCACTAAGTTGCGGAGGGCCTCACTAAGTAGCTGAGGCTGGCCGTGAACCCGGATCCCCCGGTCTCAGCCTCCCAAGTACTGGGATTACAAGCGTGTGCCACCACCCCCAGCTTAACTTTTCTTCTTAATCTGTAAAAGGAGAGATTTGTCTGTTGTTTCCAATGTAGATGTTAATTATCATTGTGATTCTCAGCTAATGAACTGTTTCCTTAGTGAAGTTGGTTATTTCTGAATACCTGCACTTCCTCTGAGATAAGCAACACATTGGCAGGGCCCAGGAGGGGACTAAAACCCAAGCCTCCGCTTTGCTCAGCTTTGTTTTGCTTCTGTAAAATGTGGAAGCTGGACAGATGGGCACGAAGTTTCCTTAGAACAGATGACTATGCTCCAATGTGTGAAGAGCCTTTGGAAAATCACACAGGCTTCTATGAAAGCCCAAAGAAAGGCATCCCAACTGGATTTACAGAGGAGAAGGGGCATAAGCAGGGCTTCTTAGAGGAAAGGAGGTCTGAGCTGAGTCTCGAATGATGACGAGGAATTCGTGCTGCTGGAGAATGAATTGACCATGAAGCTACGAGGCATCTTACCGAAGCCATCATTTTATTTGTCTCATTGGTAAAATGTTTCAGCATCCAAACCCAAAAAGACCTCTCTGAATTCGAACACACTCTAATGTGTGCATTTCAGACTGCCACCATTTCACAACACAGTCACTTTTTTTGGAAAATACATTTTTCTTTTCAACTCATTATAAAAGTCACATCCAAATCTTTAAAAAGACATCTGGTCTGCGAGGAATACACCAAGTGATATGTATACATATTTATGTATCACTTTGAATCTCACTATGATGTATAATTACAGTACACCAATAAAAGTGTGTGTGTGTGTGTGTGTGTGTGTGTGTGTGTGTAGACATCAGTTTCCACAGCCATGTATGTGGCGTGATGACCAATGTATAGGACACCAAGACTCCTTGGGAAAGTGAAGGCCAGTCAGAGAGTTTGAACGAAGCTGTCCAGGGCTGTAGTGGAGGTCAGCAAGAGGTAAGATAACTGACTTCAAGCAGCTTGGCAGTGGGATTAGGCAACATGCTTATGCAGCAGTCCCTTTCATGCGGCTGAACCACCCAGAGGGTGATCTGAGTTGACCTAGCCATGCAATCTCAGCAATAATGATTCTGAGGTAATTGCTAGCAGTCCCACAATTCTGTCTGTACTAATTGTTGTTGAAGGTAGAGTCCATTTTTGTATTCAATAAACTTTAGTGAGTACTAACTATACACCACCACTTTTGTTCTTTGGGGAGGGTTTACTGGGGCATTCTACCTCCAAGTTACACCCTCAGCCCTTTGCAACTTTTATTGTGAAACGGTCTCATTAGATTTCTGAGAGTCTTGCTAAGTTGCTGTGGCTGGTCTTGAACCTGTGATCCTCCTGTCTCAGCCTCCCAAGTACTGGGATTACAAGATGAGACACCATGCCCGATTGCACCACCACTTTTCTATATGCTAGGAATACAGCCATAAATAAATGAGACAAAAAAACCTTGACCTTGTGGAACTTAGATCCTAGCATGTTGTCATTGTATTGAGAAAAGTACCATGAGTTTTAATTTCTATTCCATGGGACGGGTTGCTGTACTGAACATTTTGCAAATGGACAAGGAACATTTTTCAAAAAGAACCTGAGTCAAACCTGAGCCACTCATTCTCCTGAGACTTCATCCCTCCCTCCATCTTATCCTCTGTGTCTTAGCAATGCACAGGACAGAGTAAAATGGAGACAGCCTAATGCTTTTTCCTTAATGTACCCTCATTAACAAGCCAAAATGACTTCTAAAGCCTCAAATTTATATATATATATATATGAATGTTCACAGCTAATGAATGTTCTAATGAATGTTCACAGCTTTTAAATCATTTCTGGGAGCCGGGCGTGGTGGCGCACGCTTGTAATTCCAGTACTTGGGAGGCAGAGACCAGAGGATCCGGGTTCGCAGCCAGCCTCAGCTCTCTCTCTTTCTCTCTCTCTCTCTCTCTCTCCCCCTGTCTCTCTCTCTCTCTCTCTCTCTCTCTCTCTCTCTCTCTCTCTACCTAGTGA